>CAUYSK010062443.1:0-16112 GCA_963575035.1 Avahi laniger | reverse complement strand
TGAAGTTGATTTCCTGCTTTGAGAGACTCATATTTTGGATTTTATATTTTCCTTAATTAAAATGGGAACCTAGATATTTGCTTTTCCAATTTTCCCTTAAGATAAGAAAGACATATTTTTTTTTTTTTTTTTTTTTTTTGTGACAGAGTCTCACTTTGTTGCCCGGGCTAGAGTGTGTGCCATGGTGTCAGCCTGTCTCACAGCAACCTCATACTCCTGGGCTCAAGCGATCCTCCTGCCTCAGCCTCCCGAGTAGCTGGGACTACAGGCATGCGCCACCATGCCCAGCTAATTTTTTCTATATATTTTCAGCTGTCCAATTAATTTCTTTCTATTTTTGGTAGAGACGGGGTCTCGCTCTTGCTCAGGCTGGTCTCGAACTCTTGAGCTCAAACATTCCGCCCGCCTCGGTCTTCCAGAGTGCTTGGATTACAGGCGTGAGCCACCGCACCCGGCCTGACATATGTTTTCTTAATTACACCTGTGCTAGCTGCCTGACCTTGGACAAAATCCTTAATTTTCTGTGTCTCATTTTCAATAACTGTGAATTAAAGCTAATAATTGAAGTATATTGCTCAAGGGCTTATTATGTGGATTAAATAAAATAATCCTCAAAAAATTCTTAGCATAGTTTCTGGAACATAGTAAGCAGTAAATATTAGTCACTATTATTATTTTCATTTATTAAATCACATAATACACTTTTCTTATGAGAATTCCCACTGATCTTAGACCCATATATAGATATTTATCTCCAGACGGATTACTTTTTCAACATGGAGTTTCAACAGGAATTTGGGGTACTGACATTACAACAAGACAGGATTAATTTGTTAGGTGACTTAGACCTTTTAGTTTAGTAATAGTGTCAAGATTGTCATCCTACCTGTTGGTATGCCCAGTTTAGCAACCTGTATCTGTAGGATCGCCTCATTGGATAAGATAGACTATACAGTGCATGCAGTACAGCAAAAAAGAAACTGAGAAGCCCAAATTGCTTTCTTGTTAACATCCATGTATCCAACCAATGTGGAAATTTCTTATACTTGGTTCCATTATGAAGTTGTACAACTGCTGCTATCACGCCTGGAAGATAAACCAATGCCAAGAGGGTGATGGAAACCACTGGCAAGACTTTGTTGATAACCAGGATTGGAATTTTATAAAAATACTGTTGACGGGAAGTTACTAAAGGGTAAATTATTTCCCTCAGAAGAGTGTAAAGAAATGTCAAGGATGATATAATGACAGCTATTTTAATTGGCAAGCGCCATTTTGGAAAGAATTGCTGTTTGTGCTGAAGTTCTGAGGGGCAATCAAATTCATCCACACAGGCTGCTTGGTGCAAGTGTGAAAGCACAGGTCTTTTCAGCATGGGGGTTTCTCCTGTGTCCTTATTCTACAAAGGAAAGAAAATAAACATCTTAAAAGTGAACAAAACAATGGGATTTCTCTTAAATTAATTACTTATTGCTCAATCATCATGCTTCTCAGTGAATAAGGCATTTAGAACCTTGCTTTTGAATACTGGTTAGTTGAAGATCATGTAGAATATGTCGCTCTCACCAAAGGTGCACTTAGCTACATTGTGGTTCTCTATTACTTGCTGTTATTCATTTATCTTTAAGACAAAAGAAATACATGCTTCAGATGAGTAAGATAGTTAACTTGACAAATGAAATGATTTCATTTTATGCACGTTATTTTTATAGCATATGTTTGTAATTTAATTAAAAGTAATTAATAACCTTTCCACATTCAAATAATTAAGATAAAATAAATATTTTCTGCTAAAACTTCAGTTGAGATCATTTAGAAAAGTAAGAGTTTGGAACCAAATTTTCTGCCACTTTTTCAGTCAGAGAATGTAGTATGAAACATTTAATCAATCTTGTGGTTGACCAAAAGTGGGGCAAGTGATTCTTATCCAAAAGTAAATATATTTGGTTAAACAGTGAATCATCAATTCACTTGATGATCACTTGGTAAGTAAGCTGCCATAGTGTCTTATGATAAAAATGCTTGCTTACAAAACTACTGTTACATGGTCACTGATAACCTTTTTTTTTTTTTTAACTTAGAAATCTAGACAGTTAGAAAGAATTGGAAGGGCCTTGGAGATCACCTGATCCAACTCTGTCACTTTTTAGATAAACTAAGACCTAGGATTTTCAGTGACTTATTCAAGGTTATTCAGCTAAGTCCCTGATAATCAGTCAGAGTGTTATTTCTTTCATACATAGCACACTCCCTTTGCACCCATCACAGTATCAGTGACAGGAATCCGAGGTGCAGATGTTAGAGGCCTAGGGTGAAAATCACTTTTACAACACTAGGAGATAAAGAATGATTTTGAATTATGTCTATAGATTTTAATAATTAATTATTATCATTATTATTTTACCAAATAATCATCATCTTCTAGATTTCTCCTAGGCTTCATTTTCCAAAGTTCTTCGTTTGTGATATCTTTTCTGCTCTCCATTAATTCTATAAAATAGTATAGCTTCAGCCACCTATAAAAACAAAAATAATTATCTTCTTTAAGTCTATTCTGTTTATGCTGTTAGTGTTTGATGGGAAAACATAAAAAATTTACTTCCTTAAAGACTAGAGTGGCAGATAAAGTACAATTAAAATTCGGATAGTGAATGATTTACACATTTAGGCTCACATTATAATCTGTAAGAGTCTCAAACCAATGCCCTTTTGTCAATAGCAACCACTCTTTCTTATTCACCTATTTGTGCAATGAATGACTTAGATGTCTACATGGAATACAAAGGATCAGATGTTGCCTTTTATTTTGGGAAGATTTAACTCCAAGTTATCATCTAAAGCAGCAGTCCCCAACCTTTTGGCACCAGGGATCAGTTTCATGGAAGACAATTTTTCCACGGACTGGGGGTAGGGAGGTGGGGTGTTGTGGGTGGGTGGGTGGTGGTGTGGAGCTCAGGTGGACTGGTACTGGGCTATGGCCCGGGGGTTGGGGACTGCAGATCTAAAGGAAAGCAAACTCCTTTCAAAGGTAAAAAGAATTAAGAATGTATTATTTTGAAATTAACAATGTCATCAATGGAGGTTGGAAGTAGTTGATACAAGACTATACTTCTGGAAGTTATATGTTTAATAGACTTTTGGGGTTGACACTGGAATCTGAAACAATAATTAATTGATTTTATGGGGAAATGTATTCTGAGTTTCAAGCAATGAACAGAATAGATACTGTTGGTAAGGTGAACCCTGATAGCGGCATGATGGACCAAAAGGTTGTATTTTCAGAGTGCCATTTTCTCATTGAAGTAATGGGCTGGTCTTTGTTGGTAAGATGTGAATTGCTAGTGTATTTTCAGTGGTGGTGTTGAATTTTGCTCAATTATTGACATGACCACTCTCCTGATCAACCCCGTGGAAAATAATTTTGTCAAATTTCTTACTGGATAAAGAAATCTTTTTCTTAACAACCTTCACAGATCCTCATCCAGGCTTGGTGTAACATTTTTTAGGGAAGGGAAATATATGATGTCATGATATTATTCATTGTTTTTATTAGTTCTAAATTTAATTCCAGAGGAATACATCTCCAATTTGTACTTCATGAAATTCAATGAGAAAAACAGATTAGCTATACCACAACTTGATTGACAGAAGGCATTCCAAGTGTTTCTGAATTTTAGATCACCTGTAGTATTTTATTAAGTAGAAAGTTTTTCCCAGGAATAGTTTAAAATATTGCCATGTGTCACATAACCATGTTTCAGGCAACGACTGACTGAATGTACAACAGTAGTTCCATAAGATTATAATGGAACTAAAAAATTCTCATTGCCTAGTATTTACTACTATACTCTTTATCATTATTTAAATGTGTAATCCTTCTACTTATTAAAAAAAATAGTTAACTGTAAAGCAGCCTCAGACAGGTCCTGCAGGGGTTATTCCAGAAAAACGCATTGTTACCATAGGAGATACAGCTCCATGTGTGTTACTTCCCCTGAAGACCTTTCAGGGGGACCAAATGTGGAGGTGGAAGACAGTGATGTTGATGATCCCGACTCTGCGTAGACCTAGGCTACTGTGTTTGTGTCTTAGTTTTTAACAAAAAAGTTTAAAAAGTAAAAAAAAAATAAGAAATAAAAAATATAAAAGATAAATATATTCTAAAAAGAATATAGAATAAGGATATAAAAAATATTTTTGTGCGGTTGTACAATTTGTTTGGATTTTAAGCTGTCATTATAAAAGAGTCAAAAAGTTAAAAAAATTGAAGTTTATAAAGTAAAAAAGGTATAGTAAGCTAAGGTTAATTTATTATTGAAGAAAAAAAATTTAAAAATAAATTTAGTGTAGCCTAAGTGTGCAGTGTTTATATAGTCTACAGCAGTGTACAGTAATGTCCTAGGCCTTCACATTTACTCACTACTCATTCATTGACTCACCCAGAGCAACTCTGTTCATGTTAAGTACCCTGTACAGGTGTACCATTTTTTATTTTTTATACTGTATGTTTACCGTACCTTTTCTATGTTTAGATTTGTTTAGGTACACAAATACTTATCATTGTGTTATAATTGCCTATAGGATACAGTATCAGTATAGTGACATGCAGTACTGGTTTGCAGTGTAGGAGCGATAGGCTCTACCATACAGCCTAAGCGTGTAGCAGGCTGTAACATGTAGGTTTATGTAAGTCTACCCTGTGAGGTTCACTCAGCAATGAAATTGCCTAACAACGATTTTCTTAGAACATATCCCTGTTGTTAAGCAACACGACTATACTCAAAACATTCTCCAAGTTTTAAAGATTTGACCTTCACAAAGAATAAAAAGCAGTCACTTTTATATAATGTCAACATATTCTTTGTTGAGGTGCTCTTGGAACATTTTTCAAGATATCTATTTTGAAATTTCAGAACATTCATGATGAGGATATTTGCTGGTTTCGTTTGCCCACATTCTTTATTTTTTTCTGATATAAAACATTTCCTCCATTTGGAGAAATGCCCCTCCTATATCCAATGTGATTTCAGGAGGCTGCCAATTACAGTATTGGCAAAAACACCTATTGTCTGGTCACAGAACTGGGAATATGACTCAGGCTTGGCCAATTGTAGTTTCCTATGCCCCAGATCACATATGATTGGCTTAGGGATGGCACACAACCCTAGTTGAACTAAATATAGTCCTTCTCTGATACTTATATATGGAAGTGGAAGAGAGAGAGGAGATGTCTTTAACATTTTGTTAAGATGGGATGGTATAAGCCTACAATGCTTTTTTCCCCATGCTGTAAGGAGGAAGATACTTTCATTAGAACAGAGGAAAACCAACAACAGAAACAGAACAAGAAGTGGAAAAAGACACAGAAGAGTCCTTGTGACATATTTTGAGTATTTTGAGTCCCTGAGACCAGGTCATGAATTTATCAGTTACATAGTCAATACATTCCCTTTTTTGCTTCCATTAGTTTGATTTGGGTGTTCACCATAGGCATTTAAAAGAATTCTGAGTAAAGCATATGCTAATCATCAAGTATTTATAAACCTGTCTCTATAATAGACACTAAAGAGGAAAAAGAAATGAGGCTTTGTGACTGCTCTGGAGGAAGTAACAGTCTACTTCCTCAAGAAGTATTATTCCAAGTCATTTGGTGATTTAACCAGCATTATACATAGAGTAATTTGGCGGGGGTGTCTGGGAATAGAAGTATCAATTACTGTAATCAAATACAAGAAATAATTTACTATGTTTGGAGGATATTTTAACTATGAGTTTAGGGATGGCAAAGATGTTAACATATAAACCTACATTTATTCAATATTAATTCATGAATTATATTGTGAACAATGATGTCAGGCAGTGGGAATACAAAGTTGAATGAGATAAAGCCTCTGCTCTCAAAAATGCTGAAGTCTAGAAGAGCAGGTAGATGTTTCAACAAGCACCTGCATGTGTGGATGGTAGTGTGAAGTATCCTAAAGGAAGACAAAGTTTCAGAGATAGATGGTGGCATGGGAAAAGAAGCAGAGAAAAAAGCTGAGGTCTTGCTTCTAGACCTAGTTCTGGGGTATCTTGCAAATCTTGCAAGTTGGCAGTGTTTGCTTACTGAGGGCCACTGTGAAGACAATCTGAATGGAAAGCCAGAGGGGCCCTGGAGAGATACTCAGCCATTTGTCTGCATGGTAAGGAGACCGGCTGAAGAGCAAAGCCAAGGAAAACCCATGACACTGAGGGAGCTTGTTGACTGTGTCACCCACAGTTAACTATGTGCCCACAAGTCAGGAAAATAAACTATCAGTCAAATAAAATATGTTGGATTCCATGAGACATTAACCAAATATACAATTAAGTTCTACAGTAAACTATTTTCATGAAAAAAAAAAAAAAACAAACACACGCCAAAAACATAACAGAAAACAGCACACTGTTCAGATGTTATGAATTCCAGAATTTGACTCAAAGTTCTCTAACTTGCCTTTTGCTGCACCAGGATGGCTGGCCTGGTGTTCCTGCTAAATATTGACACAGCCCAACTGACTCATGTTTAGAGTTTAGAATATGAAGAAACCCAATGACTGGAATACATTGCGGGTTGCATTGTATTTCCAACTTTTTATACTTCCAAGCGCACACTTGCTAATTTACCACATTTGACTACGTGAAGGGGAGATGTTTTTTTTGCTCACTGTGCTGGTTTTTTTCAAAGTACCGCTTTCCAGTGTGCTTAACATGCAGGCTAAACGAATGACCCGTTATTAGATGTGAGGATGTGGGGGGAAATGTGTTTTACAAAAAGAAAAAGGAAGGAATTTGGCAGTGTGCATAAATTTTATGTCTACAAACCCCTTCCAGTGCATTTGACCAGTGGATTTGACATGTTTAAAGCCTTAATTGACTACCTTGGAGGGAACTTGAACCCCATCCAGATGCTGAAAGAGTAGGACCAATGTTCCAAGGATTAAAAATGAAAACTTCCTGTTACTAGGAAACCCAAAGGCGAAGTAGCACGACTTCAAGTACTATGTACCACATTTTGTTAGTGCGATGCAAACTCTTGAGGACTTTTGCAAACTTAAAAAACTTGCTATCAGAACCCAACCTGAGGACAAATCTAATAATCCATCATATCTCCTATGCTCCTAGCGAAAAGGCTTCCTGTGCGTCCTGGCTCCCAGCCGAGCGGTGTGCTCCGCACGAGCGGGGCTCGGAGGCAGCACTCCGGCAGCCAGCACGAGGGAGAACCGAGCAGCGCTCGCCCCGGCGCGCCGCCGCCCGGGTCCCGAGTGGGCGTGAGAACCGACCCCCCAGCCCCTGGGATTGGGAGCCGGCGCCGGCCTTGAGGGGACGCGCGGACTCGGAGAGCAAGCGGCGAGCGGGAACGATTCAAGGGACTCACCCACTCCTCGGCGTGGCTTGACCGTCAGCTGCGGCCGCAGCGGCTGCCTGCAGGAACCAGCCCACGCGGCGCCCAGCCTCCCGAGCCCCGAGCCTCCCGACCGCCGCAGACCCCGCCTCCTCGCCACTGCGCGTCCCGCGCCACCTGCCGGCGGCCTGCGTCCGCGGGGCTCCGGACGGTCCTCTGAGGCCTCAGTTGCCCCGCCTGGGATCTCCACACGGCGCCACCTGGCGCCTCCGGGCTTCCTTTCCAATAATCCTGCCTTCCCGCGCCCTCCCTTGCGTCGCCTTTAACCCCCCAGTAACGAACATTTGCGCGCCTCTGTGGAGCAGGGGCTCTCGAAACCCCAGCGTGTAGCAGTCACCCGGCGCGGGCCCGACTGCTGAGTGTTTACGGTTTGGTGAGTCTGCGATGGGGCCTGAGATTCTGCATATTTAACAAGTTCCCAGGTGATACAGAAGCATTCTCATCACACTTTGAGATGGACTGCTTTAGAGCTAACAAATTCGCTCTAATTAGCTTTTTTTAATACCTCTCTGTGACGTGGCTGTGATTTACAGATGAGGAATCCGAATCTGAATTTCTGAGAGTGACTTGCTCCCTGAATGATCCCAATTTTGTATCCTAAGCCTCTCAAACCCTGCAACCCAGCTGAAAATGACCTTAAATCCCACGTTTACTCTTTCCCTTCCTTGCCCTCAGCTACTAAGTGAACCTTCATATCCTGGCTCAATGAAGTATTCCAAACCTAAAGCAAAGTTAATGCCAATATTTAAAAGTTTTAGAGAAAACGTTGGAACCGCTCTCAGGGTAGAAAGTGTCTGAGATCTGAATTGCAACATCTGGGGATTTGGTGTACACATTTCCAGAACTAGTCTGATTAGAATATGCAAAGGAAAATAAACCCTCAACCGCCTTTTCCGTGATTGTCCTTTATTCATTGCTAGGGTACCACCGAAGACTATGTTTTAATATATGTATTTTTTGCAGTCATGGACTTTCCTGGGATAAAGCCTTTTAAATTACCATGGACTGACACCTTGTGGTAGAAATACAATCTTACACTTTTTACTTCTAGTGAAACTAGAAAATACTCATTCAAAAGTTTAAGAAAAAAAATTTGTGTAATTTGTGTGTGTGTGCCTATAGCACAGACTACAGAGAATTAAGACAATTGTCAAGTGTGTCTAAGTATTCTTGAATTTAAAAAATGATCATGGTATTAAATGCTCAGACAAAGCAATATGCTTCTATTCTTTAAGATTTGGTAGAACAAAGATCATTCTCTTTGCCATAATCTCTTTTCCATATGAAGAGGACAAAGAAGTTATTATTATATTAATATAAATTGGCTAATTATAGCGGGCTCCACTTAAAACTGCTTTTCCTCCTGTACTTAAAACATTTAAAATCAAACCAAAATATATTTGTTTTATAATTTGTCTTTAGCAATTTTATTTCTGCACTTCTTGTGAAAGATTTTTTGCCCAACATTTTAGTGTGGTGAATAAAGATAGTATGTTCCAAAGTAAAATGATTGAAAATGTGAGTATATTCACCAATTAGTTTGTAAATGTAAAAGCAACACAAGATTAGATTAAGGAAAACATAATACTAAAAAAACCTTCATTGAATTGTCAGAAGTTAATATAGATGAACAATCTGCCAATTTTGCATATAAATGATCTCTGCTTTGGGTATGAGATTTTTTTTTTTGAGAAATACAATGTCAAAACATCTCAGAATGCTCTGAGTCAGCCTCTTTAGCACACACTTTTCAAAACCAGTATGGTTTGTGGAAAACAATGTTATGCTATTGCAAAGTTGAACTAGCTGTATTGCTAGTTGTGCTGTGACTCATAAGAACTGGAGGATTATAAAATGGGAATTCAGCTCTGACTTTTAAGTAAATTTGGATCATTCAGAATATTTTGTAATAAACTGTAGGGAGAGAGCATATTAACAAAACAATTCTTCCATGTTGTTTGGGGTCAGATACTAAACTATTGACTTCATAATAACATGTCATCAAGAAAGTATAATAATTTAGAAGCTACGAGTACTTTTAGCTGACCAATAAGCAGACTAATCTTAGAACCTGACGGGACTACCATTTTAAAAGTGAATGGAGTACTTGGTGTGAAAGATAAAATAAAAAAGATCATACTGTTAAAGATAATCACAAAGAGCAATAGACAGTAAATTTTAAGTGAATGACAAGAACTATATTTAGTTTTCTCCTCTGAAAATCAAACTAACTCCTAAGAGGGACAGTAATTCAAATAATGATCAACACTATTTCCAAGTCTACCTCTTATTATGTAAAAAATGGTTAGACATTTATTCTAAAGTGAGGCAAAAAATACCTAATGTTCAAGGAGAAATGTTTTGCCAAAATGATTGTTTTAGCACAGACGTGGTAAAGCTTCACTGGCTAAATTTTCTGATTCTATTATTCTCATATGAGAAATTCTCTTCACTAGTTTGAGATCTACTGTAATATTCAAAGTATGTGGTCAGTTTGTCCCCAATGTCTGTGTGTAAAAGTGGTTGGGGATGGATAGAAGGTCTACCCTTGGGACTGGAGGTTTTAAAAATTCTTTCATATTATTTCCTCCCAACTCCAAAGGCTTTTATTGTTCATTCACCAACACAGGCAACAGTAAACACCTGTTCAAGGTGGGTTTTAAGAATATATGCTTCATATCAAAGCTTGTAGATCCATCCCTGTCCAGATAGTTCTCAATAATGCTCAAAATTCTGTGACAAAATGTATTCTATTGACTTTAACTCTGTTGTGATCTATGAAAAGACTAAAGTTCCTGGCAATGGTATGACGTTAAGCCTTTGCAGTTATTTACATCCTACTTTGAATGAATATTTCAGTCTTTTCCTGAAAGTATGTTCTGGCATTGGGAATGAAATATCAGGATATTGAGCACTTATACTGGGAGGTTGTGAGGGAGTTATTTCTTAGGAAAAAAAGAGAAGCGTTTGGACCACAAGGACAGATTTTACCACCTCATAATATTATCCTAGGCAATTTCACCTTTACCCACATGTCCCTATTAAACACTACATGATCTGAAATAAACTATCTTTAAACCACTCTGTTTTGGTTTTCTTTGTTACGGTAGCTTAGCCCATATCCTGCCTTGTTTGATACAGTATTACATCCCTTTTCAGAGTCTATCTGTATTGGACATTTTTATATGTGTTTCAGTTTCCCTCATTAAATTGTGAGCTCTAAAGCAGGTACCTTGCCATTTTTTTTAATCATTGTATACCTTGTAAATTGGAGATTGAGGGAACAATCAACCATTATAAATGTTTGTGGAATGTGATTTTAGTCCTGAGTTTCAGTAAAGCTGTATAAAGTACATGAATATGGAACCTGTGAATGTTGAGGCATCACTCAGACCAAAGCTGTGAGCACACATCCATTTGTTTCATGTTTTATAGGGGAGCATGCTCTTATCTTGTTCTTGCTTTTTGTTCCAGGAACATGGGTGTCAGGTATGGCATTATCACAGGAACTTTAAGCCTTCAATGCCTTAAGTTGTGGAGGATAGGAAGCTGGAGAATGTTGGCTAGGAGGAGCTGGTCCTATGCATAGTCCAAGAAGACTGACCAGTAGAGTTTGACCTAAAATTTTTAGTAATGGACTCTGCCTCAGAAGTCAGCACCATGTCTATCTTGTCCTAGGATTTGAGTCTCCAGAAGAAAGGATAAAAGGAAGGATACTCATTTTTATGAAATGACTACTCTTTCCCAGGACTATGTTATGTTAATTGAGGTTATATATGACCTCATTTAATTCTTTGAATATCCTTGCTATATAGTTATCCTCAGTTTATAGGTGAACTGAAGCTTAGAAAGTTTAAGTAACTTGGTCAAAGTTGTACAGTTCTTAGAGGTCAAGCTGGGACTTCAACCAAAGTCTGTGTGACTCCAGTGCTCTTTCTACTATACTATGCTGCCTCTACCACCTATAATCAATCAAAAATTTCCCCAGGCTGTATCAAACTAGGAGGATTCAAGATGGTAACAGTTAACAGAAACCATCCTATGAGTCATTCAATTTTCCTTTGGTATTGTTTAGGGTATGGGCTAAGCCATTGTAACAAAGAGGACCAAAATATCACGGAGTGGCTTAAAGAAGGTAGTTTCACTGTCATGCAATAGTTCTGCAGTGAGTTTTCCAAGTTGGTAGAGTCATTCTGCTCCACGAAGTTATTTAGGGACACCCAACTCCTTCCATGCTGTTGCTCTGCTGTTTCCGAGTACACTGTGCTTGACTGAAAATTGTGGCTTGAGCACATCCATGATTTAGCTGGCAGGAAAGAAATGAGTACAAGTCCAAGGCAAGTTGTTTTCTAAGAATTGAGGCAGAAGTTGTTCAATCACTTCCTCTCATTTTATGTTGATGATAATTTATTTATATAGCAAGGAAGACAGGGAAAGTAGTCTCAGGCCAGGTGGCCAGTTTTTAAGGTCTGTATGGACGAAGGGACAGCAAATTTTGGTGAACAACTGGAAGTTTCGAACTCTTACTTCCAACTCTGATCTCTGTGTTCATACCAAGATTGGGCACTTTGATTTTTTTCCTTCATTAGGCTGAATGCCTTCCTTATTCTGAAGTCTATCTGAGGGTTCAGGGGTAAACTTGTTACTCAGCAGCTCAGTCTTACACTTGAGGCTGTGTGGACTGTGTCCTGACTGTGTGTCCTGACTAAGGCTGACTATGTGTCCTGACCGAACATCCTTGTGTAGAGGTTTTCTCACATGGTCTTCCTGCTGGCCTTCCAGTTATACCTGGACATGAGGAATACTCAGTGGGAACACTGCTTGGTTCTACCATGAGTCTCCTTCCTGTCGTAAAATCTGTTCTTTTTAATTAAAAAGAATTAGTCAGGTGCCATAACTGAAAGCCAATACTAGAGGCATTAAGAAGACGAATATATATTTGTTTTCTCTTATTTAAAATCAATTATCCATAATATTAATCTTTGTTCAGGAACCATTCTGCTTTCGGTGGCACTTACCCATTTCCATGCATTTCTGCCTCTTCGGGGTTATTATATTCCCAAGACTGGAAGATTTGCGCCCAGCAATCCAGAACTCTGCCTCAAGAGCTTCTCCAGTTTCTCCCAGCACCTTGGACTTCTAGTCTTCCTGACTACCTGAAACATGTTTTATCTTTTCTTAGCATAGAAAATACCTAAGCCTTGATGCATATTACCTCAATCTATTAATACATACTTATTAAGTTCATTGTGTATACACAATATTTTACTAAATAGTGTTAGATAAGTTTCACTACAAGTTACTTAAAAGATTTCTGCAAAGAAATTGCAGTTTGACAATAAAAATCCGTAATGAAAGCATAAGCAAACAAAAAGAAGGTGGCAGAGTTGGCATTTTTCTTACTCCAAGTTTAATCTATTTATCAGCTTCATTAAAAAGTAATTTTTGGGAAGCCATCCAGAAGACTATTTGAAATGTGAATTTATATCCACCATAGCTAATGACAAATATCTTATTATCTTGGGAAGTTAGCTGATAGTATGTATGAATATGTGTTTGTGCTTATGTATATACTTACAAATATACTGGGAATGCATACATGGGTAGGGTGGGTGGTCAAAAATTAGAGGGTCCTTTGTTGTAAGGAAAAGGGGAATGTGGAAAGGCTTCACTAAAAGAATCAGAAAACTGAGATAATTTTCTTCGGCACTGCCATTACCTTGTACTCAGTCTTCCTTCCTAGACTGTAAACTGTGAGAGTAGGGATGAATATTTTCCCTTTAACTCCTCAGGCTTAGTATGGAACGTCTTACATAGCGAGGAGCTGATAAATATTTGTTGAATGAGGGGTACCTTGGGGAGAATTCCAAGGAGGAGTAAGTGGTCAACAATGTCAAGTGCTATAAAAAGGTCAAATAAGATAGAAAATAAAACAGAGTCTATTGGATTAAATATTGATGAGGGCTCTGCTAACTGTATGGAACAGTCATGAGGGTGGAAGCCAGACTGTGGTGCATTAAGAAACAACTGGACTATGGCCACACGGCCCTGAACACGCCCGATCCTGTCTGACCTCGGAAGAAACAACTGGAGAAGAAAAGACTGAAGACCATGACCATACTTTCCAGAAAGGTTGGATAAGAAAGGAAGGAGAGAGTTGGGGCAGCAGCTGGAGAATGGTCTCTTAAGGGTGAGAGAGATTAAATTCCCTCTATAGCCTGGGGGGAAGAGAACTACATAAAGAGAGAGATTGAAAGTATATGAAAAAGAGAGGATAATCAGTGAAGTTAGGTACCGGAGAAAAGTGAAGAGAGGAAATCCTGAACATGGTGGAAAGATCATCTCTGAACAGAAGCAGAACACATCTTTCTTAAGGATTAGGAGACAGAAGAGAAATTTGAGTTGAGATGTGCACAGATTTGTGGAGAGGGGTGAAGAGCGATAAATGAGCTCATGACTGATGGGAGTCAAGAGCAGCTGAAGGGGATGGAGGGTATGGACTTTGGAACTGCAAAAATTGAGGACTTGTTCTACATCTTCCACGTGTATTTGGGTGAAATAAAGAGGCAAGATACATGAATAATTGAGTTCACTGGAAAAGAATTCAGTCACTTAGAATAAAGTGCTGGGTAAGAAGATAAGGATCAGGGTGCCTAACATTCATAGAAGTGATGGTACACTGATTTGGGATTTATCTCGTTAGGGAAGATATAACGGAGTAGTGGATGTTTTGAACATGGCTGCAGAAGAGTGAAAGCTTTTTCACTGGAGAGAATGGTTTTGTTCTCTTTCCAAAATTACAAGGGATATATATGCATTAAGTTTTCCCTATGGCTAGCAACATTTTTATGTTCAGGAGTTACCTTTATAAATTTACTAGGGTTCTTCCCCTAGAGCTATTGGTTATGTGGGCTAAACCGGGAATTTCTAACAGTGTTCTGCTTCTGATTCTTTAGTACTTTCTGAAGATTTTTCCTAGATGTGTTTCTTAAGGTGTTAGCCATTTTCCTATCTCTATCCCCTAGAAGAGAGCATGACTCATAGTGGCTGGAGCTAAAAAAATTCACTGAATTGAATTTCCCCACCCAGCCCTTGCTATAGGGCTCTTCTCAGTTCTGTTTTAAAAATCCCGGTTGGCTTCCTCAAAAGCCATAATTTCTGTGTACTTCATTTGTACACATCTCTGTTGTAACTCTTTTCTGATCGCGTTCTAGTCAGTCTTGTAACATGCCTATCTCTCCCATGTTTTGGTAGCTGAATCCTTAAGAACCCACTGTGAACTTCACAGGGAGAGTGGTTAGTTAGCTTAATTCAGTAAAAAAACACTGATATAGGTTTGTGTACAACACAGTGAGCTTTATGTATTGTTTTCTTCTGAGATGGGATAGAGTTCTTCTTCCAGTTATCAATCAAGGAAACTACTCGTCAGTATTAAAAGGGGTCTTTGGAAAAAGCTAAGACATCACAGCTTCCATGGATCTTGATTTGGTAGGGCCTGATGTATTTTGTGGCCACAAGGTGGCTCCAGAGCCTTTTGCAGTAAAAACGAATGTCAAGGTGCTGCTGCTTTCTCCTCACATGGTTTTACCCAACTTTCTCAAACTCATTGGAAAAACAATAAGTTGTCATTCTGTGTGGTTGGGTTGGTATTATGGTATTTGAGCATATTCCAGTACCTAAATGATTTTCTTGAGGTTTATGGTAAGCATTAGGCTATGTACGTGTAGGCTCACTTCTATGTGGGTATTCATCTATATGTCTACGTGTTTGCTAATTTGTATATGTGTGTATCTTTACCTCATAGTTATTTATTTTCTATATCTACATCTGTATCTATTTTAAATTCTTACCATTTCAAGCATTTCACATAAATTATCTTGTTTAATCCTTATATTAGGTTATTAAGTATGAAATATCTGATTTCCTTAAGTACTAAGTTTGACAGTTGCTATCTCTGACATTTCCCTTTGACATTTCTTGTTTTATTTTTATTGTGAAGGCACATCCTCATTCTTTCAAATACGTAGTTTGGCTTGTGATTATCTTTCAAATTTTTTTAGAGCAATTTTTGTATACATACACCTCATTTTCTTTATTCATCCATCTGTTGATGGGCACTTAGGTTGATTCCATATCTTGGCTATTGTGAAAAGTGCTGCAGTAAACATGGGAGTGCAGATCTCTTTGACACACTGATTTCATTTCCTTTGGCTATATACCCAGCAGTGGGATTATTGGATCATGTGGTAGTTCTTTCTTTAAACTTTTTGAGAAATCTCCATACTGTTTTCCATAATTTACATTCCCACCAACAGTGTGTAAGTTTTCCCTTTTCTCCACATTCTTGTCAACACTTGTTATCTTTTTCCTTTTTGATAATAGCCATTCTAACTGCAGCAAGGTGATAAATCATTGTGATTTAATTTACATTTCCCCCATGATAAGAGATGTTGAGCATTTTTTCATATACCGTTGGCCATTTGTATATCTTCTTTTGAAAAATGTTTATTCAGATCCTTTGCCCATTTTTAAATGTAATTATTTGGTATTTTTTTTTCTTTCGAGTTGTGTGGGTTTCTTATATATTCTTCATATTAACCTCTTGTGAGAGGTATAGTTATCAAATAATTTCTCCCATTCTGTAGTTTGTCTCTTCTTTCTATTGATTGTTCCTTTACTGTGCAGAAGC
>CAUYSK010062440.1:0-14604 GCA_963575035.1 Avahi laniger | reverse complement strand
ATTGCATTGAATCTGTAGATCACTTTGGGTAGCATAGACATTTTAACAATGTTGATTCTCCCATTTACATCCTCTGCTATTTCCTTCCTCAGTGTTTTGTAGTTCTCCCTGTAAAGGTCTTTCAACTCTTTAGTTAAATATATTCCTAGGTATTTTATTTTCTTGGTTTCTATTGTGAAGGATATTGAATCTTTGATTTGGTTCTCAGTTTGACTGTTGTTGGTGTATAGGAATGCTACTGATGTCTTGATCAAATTATTTATTCAATAAATATGTTCATTGAGCACCCATATAGTGCCAGGTATTGTATAGGCCTGAAGCCTAGAGAATTCCTAATGGAAGTTAATATTTTCACTTTGGTTTAAAAATGATAAAACAGAGGCCATGGGCATCTGAGTTATATATTCTAAGGCAATATCACAAGACTTAATACTAGTAACATTAAGAACATTAACTTTCAGATTTCTGCATTTTAAAGCTTCTGTCGAAAACGTTGTCCTCCCTGGAACTAAATGGATGAACAGGGCTCTGAGGCAGGTTTTATCTTGTGGGAAAATAGGAACACCACTCCCTTGCTGCCCTGGGAAAGGCCACTGTGAGTGGATAGTGACGCTGTTCACCCTTTAAGGTCTAGCTCCAAATGGGGGAAACAGGCAGGGAGCATCAGATGAGCCCCACACTGCTGCCACCATTCAGCCTGGCTAGACTGTGTATGATGAGAACAGCTTGTAATGTACTTGGGATAAAGACTGAGAGATTTAATGGAACATTTCTACTGAGCAAAGCTTGGCATCCTTCACAAAATTCTACTTTCCTCTAGAGCTGCTCCATCTTTGTTTGTGTAAAGACGCAATTCTCAGCAGAAGCTTTGTGAGTAACCAAAGAGGGAAAGAGTGGAAGCAAAGAAGATTCTAGGAACAATATGGAAAAGCCCAGAGAGGGGTATCTCCTGCAGAACCGACCACTGAGCCTGTTCCTAATATGCAGTCCATAAATGTCTACTGAATGAATGAAAAAGTGAATGGACAGATGGAGGGAGGGTGGCAGGAAGGCTCTTGGAAAGCTCTGGGCTTGAAGGAGGCTGTAACACTCACTATAGCTTTTCAATAAGGTGTTTTCCATCACATACCTCTTTATTTGACTCACTGGTATTTTATACCTGAAGATCCTAGGGAACGAGGGAAGAACAGAGTCCAAAATGTCCTAATTAGCCCTATTAGATACTGAGATCAGTGCTCTGGGGAACTTCTGACAAATTTGCACTCCGTGAGGCACCATGAGAGGTCTGAGCAGCTGCAGATTTCTACAGAGAGTTTCTGTCCTTGATCTAAATTGTCGAGCTCATATTTCCAGTCCTGTGATAGAGGAAAAAAGTGACAGGGAGACCATTTCCAAACATGAGATCCATACAGATGTTTCCAAACAGTTCTTCCCAAATCCCAAGTCCCCAAGCTCCCACTCAGCTATCCACAGTGTACAACAGGCCTTGAAAAATCAGGACTAGTACACTGAAAACTCATGCTCATGCTTAAAAAAAGAGTCTCATTTATGTATCTACTGAGATACGTGATCTTTATCAGACTCATTTCACCATTGAATTATGCCCAACTGGAAATGTTTACTGAGCTTACAACATCAAAAAAAATTTTTGTTTCTCTTCATTCCTTGGTTGAGTCTGTAGCCAAAAGTCAAAGAACAAGCTTGCCCTTAGAAAGTGAATCCTTGATTCTGAAGCTCATTCTGAAAGAGAAAGCACTTTTCTCTCATGGGTGATCTTGTTCTCACAAGTTAGATAATTTAAATAAGTCTCTGGGGTTTGGAAAAGTTTGGAGAACACTCCATAGTCCAGGGCCATTGAACAAACTGAACTGTTTAACCTTCTAAAGTTTGCACAATTCTCACCACAAGTCTGGTCAGAAAATGAGAGCTTAATTTTCAGATGCAAATGCTCTGGGTAGTGGGCCCAGAGCCCAGCCACTCTTGTGGGGGTGGTGGTTAGAACAGGCTCAGAGGCATGAGCAGGGCCTGGAAAACATTCCAGTTGGGAAGATGAGTACAGAAGGGACATCACAAGTAAAGTTTACAGCTAAAACAGATGGAGGAAATAATCACCTCAATCTCATGGATGTTTCTGAGGCTGCTGGTCATTTCACTGCTTCAGGTCACTTCTGTGGTCACTAAGATATAGTGCAGGGCCAGACACTTCCTCCTGGTTTGTCCTGCTGGACCCTGCCACATCATGGGCCAGCTTTTCCCAAGTGTCCTTTTTGCACCTGCTATTCAACAAGCAGAGGCCAAAGGGTCAGGGCAGCTCCTGAAACAACAAGGTCTGCAGGAAGGAGGAGGGTTACCTGTGAGGGCTCAAGGATTCAGGTTCAAGTGCAGGTTCCGTTCAGCTTCCATAACCACAGTAGGACATTCTCCTGCACTTTTTCTCCTTTTAGGTAATCTTGATTTATCTCTTTTTGGTCTAGGTTCTGTTACTTAATATAATTCCTAAGATAGTGTTTTCAGAGTATGGGTGATTTTGATATAATTCTTATGAATATATTATTTCCACCTCATTGGACTCTGTAAAATTATAGAGTAAAAGTATTGCATTCTTACTGAAGAAGTCCTCTCTCAGTTAAGTCACCATTAAAGTGTGATATGAACAGCTGGAAACTTCTAAAACAAAAATGATCATTTCCATATGTTATGAGCTGTTATTAGGAATCTGTAAAAGTAATCTAGTATTTACCTCAGTAAATTTTATTTATTTTTAATTGAAAAGTAAAAATGGTCAATTGGTGTACAATACAATATTTTGATATATGTATACATTGTGGAATGACTAAATCAAACTATTTAACATAGGCATTCCCTCACATACTTATCACATTTTTGTGGTGTGAATACTTGAAATCCACTCTGTTACCTATTTCAAATATACAATATATTGTTATTAACTGTAGCCCACCATGATGTACAATAGCTCTCTTGAACTGATTTCTAACTAATTGAAATTCTGTGTCCTTTGACTAATACGTCCCTCATCCCCTCAGCACAGCTCCATGATAACCACCCTTTTACTCTCTGTTTCTATAAGTTAGACTTTTTTATACTCCACTTACAGTATAAATGAGATGATACAATACTGGCTGATTTCACTTAACGTAATGTTCTGCAGTTTCATCCATGTTGTCACAAATGACAGAATTTCCTTCTTTTTAAGGCTGAATAGTATTCCATTGTGTATATATATCACATTTTCGTTATCCATCATCTACTGATGTACGCTTAGGCTGATTCCCTACATGGGCTATTGTGAATGCTGCTGCAGTGATCACAGGAGTGCAGATACTCTCCTTGACATACTTATCCAAGTTCCTTTCACTATAACCAAGAAGTAAGAGTATTGAATCATATGATAATCCTATTTTTAATTTTGGGGGAGCCTCCATACTGTTCCTCACTAACACTTGTTCTCTTGTCTTTTTGATAGCATCCATTCTAATAGGTGATATTTCATTGCAATTTTAATTTGCATTTACTCAACAACTAGTGATGCTGAGCATTGAGCATTTTTTTTCATACACTCTTTGGCCATTTGCATATCTTCTTTTGAGAAACATCTATTCATATTTTTTTGCCTATTTTTAAATTGAGTTGTTTTCTTATTATTGAGTTATTTGCATTCCTTATATATTTTGAATATTACCCCATATCAGATCTATGGTTTATCCCATTCTGCAGGTTGTCTTTTCACTCTATTTATTGTTTATTTTGCTGTGTAGAATCTTTTTAGTTTAAGGCAATTCCTTTTGTCTATTTTTGATTTCATTACGTGTGCTTTTGAGGTCATATCCAAGAATTCACTGCCCAGGCCAATGTCATGGAGCTTCTTCCCTATGTTTTCTTCTAGTAATTTTACAGTATCAGTTCTTATGTTTAAGTCTTTCATGCATTCTGAGTTGATTCACGTATTAGAAATGAGATAAGGGTCCATTTTAATTCTTCTGCATGTGGATATCTAGTTTTCCAAATACCATTTGTTGAAGAGACTGTCCTTTTCCTATTGTGCATTCTTGGCATCTTTGTTGAAAATCAATTGACCGCAAATGTGTGCATTTACTTCTGGGCTTTCTCTTCTGTTCCATTGGTTTATGAGTCTTTTATGCCAGCATCATGCTTTTTTCATTACTATAGCTTTGTAGTAGATTTTTAAATCAGGGTAGTGTGATGCCTCCAACTTTGTTCTTTTTGTTCAAGATTAATTTGATTCTTTAGGGCGTTTTAAAGTCCTATGTGAATTTTAGGATTGTTTTATCTACTTCTGTGAAAAAAGTCATTGGAATTTTGATAGAGATTGCATTGAATCTATAGATTTCTTTTGGTAATATGAACATTTTAACAATATTAATTTTTCCAATCCATGAATATGGGATATTTTTCAATTTATTTGTGGCTTTTTCAATTTCTTTCATCATCGTTTTATGATTTCTTAGTATACAGATCTTTAACCTCCTTGGTTAAATTCATTCTTAAGTATTTTTGTAGGTATTGTAAATGGAATTGTTTATTTTTTTCTGGATAGTTCACTGTTAGTGTATATAAATATTACTGATATTTTATGTTGATATGATATCCTGCAATTTTATTGAATATGTTTATTAGTTCTAACAGGTTTTTGGTGGCGTCTTTATGATTTTATCTATATAAAATCATGTCATCTGCAAACATAGACAATTTAATTTCTTTGTTTCTAATTTGGATGCTTTTTATTGATTTTTCTTGCCTAGTTTCTCTGGCTAGGACTTCCAGTACTATATTGAATAGAAGCAGAGAGAATGAACATCTTTGCCTTCCTCCTGGTCTTAGAGGAAAAGCTTTCAACTTTTCACTGTTGAGTATGATGTTAGCTATGGGCTTGTCATATATGGTCTTTATTGTGTTGAGGTACACTTTTTCTATACCTAAGTTGTTAAGAGTTTTTATCATCAAAGAATGTTGAATTTTGTTGAATGCACTTTTGGCATCAATTGAAATGATCATAGGATTTTTATCATTCATTCTGCTACTGTGGTGTATCACATTTGTTGATTTGCACATTCTAAACCACCCTTACATCCCAGGAATAAACCCCACTTGATTATAGTGAATGACCCTTTTAATATACTGTTGAATTCAGTTTGCCAGCATTTTCTTGAGGATTTTTGTTTCTTTATTTATCAGAGATATCGGCCTGTAATTTTATTTTCTTGTTGTGTCCTTGTGTGGCTTTAGTATCAGGGTAATTCTAGCCTCATAAAATGAATTTGGAAGTTTTCCCTCCTCTCCAGTTTTTGAAAGAGTTGGAGAAGAATTCATACTAGTTCTTCTTCAAATGTTTGGTAGAATTCAGCAGGAAGGGAAAATTTGCATTACTGATTCAATCTTCTTACTTGGTATTGGCCTGTTCAGATTTTCTATTGCTCCATGAGTCAGTCTTGGTGGGTTGTAAATTTCTAGGAATTTACCCATTTCTTCTAGATTTTCCAATTTTTTAATAATTGTTCATAGTAGCCACTTATGATTTCACAGCTGTCTCTTATGATTCTTCATATTTCTGAGGTTTCAGTTGTAATGTTTCCTCTTTTGTTTCTGATTTTATTCATTTGAATCTTCTCTCTTTTTCTTAGCCAGTCTATCTAAAGGTTTATCTATTTTGTTTATCTTTTCACAAAAACAACTCTTAGTTTTATTAATCTATTGTATTTTCCACTCTCTACTTCATTTATTTTTGCTCTGATCATTGCTATTTCTTTCCTTCTATTAACTTTGGGCTTACTTTGAATTTCTTTTTCTTGTACCTTGAGGAATTAAGATTAGGTTATTTGCTGGAGCTCTTTCTTCTTTTTTGGCATAGGCATTTATTGATATACATTTCCCTGTTACAACTGCTTTTACTGCATCTCATGAGTTTTGGTATGTTGTATTTCCATTTTTATTTGTCTTAAGTTATTTATAAATTTCCCTTTTAATTTCTTTTTTGACCCATTTGTTGTTTAGAAGCATGTTGTTTAGTTTCCACATATTTGTTAATTTTTTGAAATTATTCCTGTTATTGATTTCTAGTTTTATCACATCATAGTCAGAAAAGACATTTGATATGATTTCAATCTTCTTAAATTTGTTAAGACTTTTTGTGGCCTAATGTATGATCTATTCTGAAGAATTTTCCATGTGTGCTTGAGAAGAATGTGTATTCTGGTGCTGCTGGATGGAATGTTCTATGTATGTCTGTTAGGTCCATTGTTTCTAAAGCGTAGTTCATGTGCAATGTTTCTTTATTGATTTTTTTTGTCTGGATGATCTATTGTTGAATGTGGGGTATTGAAGGTCCCTACTATTATTGTATTATAGTCTATCTCTTTCTTCAGACCTATTAATATTTGTTTTATATATTTAGGTGCTCTAATTTTGAGTGCACTTATATTTATGGTGTTATAATTTCTTGATTGATACCTTCATCATTATATAATAACCTCTTGTGTCTCATTTTATAGTTTTTTTCTTAATGTCTATTTTATCTGATGTAAGTATAGCTACCCCAGCTCTCTTTTGCTTTCCATTTGCATGGAATATCGTTTCCCACTCTTTTGCTTTCAATCTATGTGTATCTTTAAAGGTGAAGTGAGTTTCTTCTATGCAGCAGATAGGTAAGAACTTACTACTGCCGTTTTGTTAATTGTTTTCTGGTTGTTTTGTAGATCCTTGTTTTCTTATTCCTCTCTTGTTTCCTTCATTTGTGATTAGATAATTTTCTATACTGGTATGTTTCGATTCCTTACTTTTTATTTTGTGTATCTACTATAAGTTTTTGCTTTGTACTTACCATGAGGCTCTCATAAAACATCTTACAATCATAAAAGGCAATTTTAAGGTGATAACAACTTAACATTAATCACATAAAATAACTGTACACTTTTATTCCACCTGCCACATTTTATATTTTTGATGTCATGATTTACATCTTTTATATTGTGTATCCCTTAACAAATTATCATAGCTATAATTACTTTTAATATTTTTGTCTTTAACCTTTATCTTAAGAATATAAGTGATTTATGCATCACCATTAAAGTACCAGAGTATTCTAAATTTGTGTACTTACTTTTACCATTGAGTTTTATACTTTCATATATTTTCATGTTATTAATTAGCGTCCTTTTCTTTTATCTTGAATAATTCCCTTTAGCATTTCTTATAAGACAGATCTGGTAGTGATTAATTTCCTCAGCTTTTTTTTAATTTAAAAAGGATCTTATCTCTCCTTTATTTCTGAGGAGCAGCTTTGCCATGGACAGTATTCTTGGTAACAGTTTTTTATTCAGCACTTTGAATATATTATCCCACTCTCTCCTGTCCTGTAAGGTTTCTCCTGAGAAATCCACTGCCTTATTAGAACTTTTATATGTGATTTGCTTCTTTTCTCTTGCTGCTTTCGGAATCCTCTCTTTTTGCCTGTGATTTTTGACAGTTTGATTGTAATAGAACTTGGTATAGTATTATTTGGATTGAATCTGATTACAGACCTTTGATCTCCCTGTTCCTTGATATTTCAATCTTTACCCATATTTGGAGAGTTTTCTGCTACTATTTCTTTAAATAAACTTTCTACCCCTTTGTCTCTCTTCTCTTTCTCAAAATTCTATAACTTAAACATTTGCAGGTTTTGTTCTATCCCATAAATCCTGTGAGCTTTCCTCATTCCTTTTCATTCTTCCTTCTTTCTTCTCCTCTGACTGTATAGTTATGAGATAACTTGTCGTTGAGTTCACAGATTCTTCCTTCTGCTTGATCAATTCTGTTCTTGATGCTTTCTATTGCATATTTCATTTCATTTATTGTATTTTTTAACTCCAGAATTTTAAACATATAATTTCAATCTCTCTGTTTGATTTCTAGTTGTGGTCATTTATTGCTTGTCTGATTTTTATTATATTTTTCTCTCTATTTTATTGAAATTCACTGAGCTTTCACAGCATAATCATATTTAATTCTTTGTAAGGTAGTTTGTATATGTCCATTTCTTTGGGGTCAGCTCCTGAGAGATTGTTGTGTTCCTTCTATGGTGTTATATCTCTTTGGTGTTTCATGTTTCTTGTTCTGTTACATTGATATTTGTACATTTGGTGGAACAGACATCTCTTACAAACTTTACAGGCTAATTTTGCCATGGAAAGGTCTTCCTCTATGGATGGGTGTGAGGGTACTTACTGGGAAAGTTTCAGTGTTTCTGGCACCAGTGAAGGCGCCAGCTGTGTAGTCTCTGTGTAGCTCTGTTAGCCAAGGTTGATGATAATGAAGATTACAAGGTTCCTTGGGTTTAACACTGTGGATGCCCACAGTGGTAACAAGGGTTATTGGCATCTTTGGTGACAATGGTTTCTAATGTCCCTCCGATCCCTTTTTTTCCCATTGGAGAAGTTGTAGCTGAAGGAATCCCTTCTGGCTGTGGGTCTGGCTTGTGGGCTTACATGCAGTGGTAGTGGCACAGGTGTCTGATAAGTGGTGCACCAGGAGTGACATAGAGCTAAAGGCTGAAGCATGGGCATATGTGGAAGGGTTGTCACTCTGGGATAATGACACAAAACTCCTCCCACATACTGCCAAGTTGGTAACAGAATATGAAGTGCAGATACTTGTGAAACATCCTGGGGAACCAAGAATGGGAGCAAAGGCAGACATATAGTTAAAGCAACTCCAGGGTAGGAGTGGAGTCTAGCTCTCTCTGACAGCTAAGATGATGTCTGGTGAGTAGGCATGCACAGCAAAGTCTTAACTCCAAGGCCCAAAGTGAGAACTAGCTCACTATGGCAATAGCTCTGGTGTCTTAGATGTGGGTAGGCCCAATACACCTGTGGATCCTGAGTATGGAGTGTGCTCATTCATTGAGTGGCCATTACTACAGAGTCATGGCATGTGTGGTCTTGAGAGAAGTAGTGGTTCCTTCCTCAAAACAGCTTAACAGCAGCCACTTCTTCTAGTGGGCAATGAGTTCCCCAGAGGAAATGGCTATTAGTTACCTCAGTGGCAAGAGATTGCCAATGTCCTCTATGTATCAGGCCAGTGGGGACCATGGTAGTTCCCACTGCTTAGCCAATAGCCTCCACATTTTTTCTTTGTTCCTGGCTATCTCCTGGCATCTCAGTTATGCCAATCTCACCCTTAATCTTTTCCATGTGGATATTCTCCATTTTTTGTTCCACTGTGTTGCTGCTGATTCTTTACTGGGTCTTTCGGCCCTCTCTGGGCTATTTTGTTTTGTGAATAACTGTCTATATGTATTTGTGGGGGCGGATGAAGGCTGGTATCTCCAATTCTGTCATGTTAGTGATGTTACTCATCTTAATACATTGTGATTGGTTTAAAAAATACACACACACACACACACACAACTAAACAATAACTACATCCCAAGCTAAACTCAGTAAACTTCTATGAGTTTATCTCTACCTAACTTAGTAGATCACTTTATAGGAGTTGATATTTTGCAAGCATTCATTTCTTGTTTTGTAATCTCTTTTCTACCTTTGTTATTTTGTTTAGGATAGTCTTTATTGTTTAACATTCCTAAATGTTATTCAGTCAAAATGAAAATTTTCCTTTCATGGCATAAGAAAAACACTTTGTGTTTCTAGTTGTTTTTCTTTACACAGATTTTTTAGGATACAGAGCATAACATTTTGCTAGAAACAGAAGTTTGCTGTTTTATTTTTTAAACTCTGTTCATTTAATACTCTAGTAAATATAAAAATTAAATCTGCAAAAATATTTAAAAGAAGAATGCAAGAAGGCTGGCAGAAGGAAGACCCAGAGCAACATTGGGGAAGCATAAACAGCCACACGTATGTGATTAACTACAAATTGTTAAGCATTATTAGAGCATAAAGTATGAGAATGTGAAGGGGGCATGGCAAAGTGAGCACTGCACTAGGCATTGTAGGTCATGCTAATTGAATTTAATTCTCTATATGATTAGGTTCTATTTAAGGGACTAAAGAAAATATGTGTATCAGAAAGATCATTCTGTCTAGAGAGGGAAGACTAAATGGGAGGGGCAGGCCTGGAGGATGGGAGACCAATTAGGAAGGTGTTGCTATAACCCAGATCAGAGAAAATTGTCTTTAACTAGGGCACAAATACAGAGATAAGTATAGAAGAAGGGATAGATTCCAGAACCATTTAGCAAGTCCAGAAGAAGGAGCATATTCCAAAAACATTTAGCAAGTATAGAATAAGGGTCATATTCTAGAAACATTTAATAGGTAAAATCAATAGAACTTAGTGAGGAGTCAAGAGTGGTTCCTGCCTTTTCATGCAAGAAATTGAATGTATGAGGGTGCCACTGAGATGGGAAGCTGATGAGGATGAGGGGCAGGTTTTGAGAGTGGAACGGATGAGTTATGTTTTGAATGTTTGACACAGTAAGATTAATTCTGGATATCTTCAGTGTACCTTGAATACCTTTGAACTCTGCTTAGGCTCCACATCTCAGCTTTGAATTCTTGGTCCTGAATTGACTAACCAATTTCATGTCTCCTGCTTGTGGCCTGGAACTGGCCTCTCAACTCTGGATCTCAGTTTATTGATTATAAGGAATTAATTTGGTGGCTATAGTTTCTGAGTATGTCTTATGGATCAGTGATCTGTTGCAATGATGTCTTCCTTGCTTTGTGGCTCTCTTTGAGTCCCAGTGGCAATGGGAGGAACCACTCTCAAAAGAGTTCCCCAAGTAGTTCTGAGCTACCTCTTTGTAAAGAAATTTGGGAAGGAAGAGAATATATATCACTGTTGCACTGGAATACTTGTGAGCTTCCCTGGTTATTCATATGAAAATCATACCATTATCTTTTCAATAGACATTGATCAAGTGCCTACTATGCACCAGAAGCTGGGAATTCAGCTGTGGGTGACATAAGAGCAGCTCTTGCCCTCCATTATTTCATAGGTGAGTAGAAATAAGAGACAAATATATTTAGAAGAATAAATTCTCCTTCTCATCCTCCGCCTCTTTGGTATTTGCTCTGGAAAGCATATGATAGATCTTATACCAGAAGCCATCCTTGTATATAGAGTCAATGAGAAGGGTGTTCTGCCTGAGAATTTGTTCTGACTTAAGATAAAGAAAAATAGTTTCAAAAAATTTTCTATTTCTCCTTAATGTTGCGGTAGTAAAGATGGCCAATTGGAGTAGGAGGTACCGCTGATAAATTGGACTTTGTACTGAGCTGGTAGGCTCTTGGGGGTAGGAGGTGGACATTTGGATGTGAAAGAGATATCTCCACTCTTATGTTCATTGAAGCATTATTCACAATAGCTAAGATATGGAACCAAGTTAGGCGTCCATCATCAGTTGAATAGGTAAAGAAAATGTTATATATATATATATATATATATATATATATATATATATATATACAATGGAATACCATTCAGCCTTAAAAAGGGGGGAAATCCTGTCATTTGTGACAACATGAATGAATTTGAAGGACATTATGCTAAGTGAAATAAGTCAGGCACAGAAAGATAAATATTGCATGATCTCACTATACGTAGAATCTAAAAATGTTGAACTCATAGAAGTAAAGAGTAGAATGATGGTTACCATAGGCAGGAGGTGGGGTGGGTGGATAGGGAGAGGGAAGATGTTGATCAAAGGGTACAAAATTTCAGTTAGACAGGAGGAATAAACTTTAGTGATCTATTGCACAGAATGGTGAACTCTAATAAATAATAATGCATCGTATATTTCAAAATTGCAAAAACACATTTTAAATGTTTTCACCACAAAAAAATCATAAGTATGTGAGATGATAAATTTGCTAATTAGCCTGATTTAGTCATTCCACATTGTAAACATATATCCAAATGTCGCATTGTATTCCATAGGCATATGCAGTTATTACTGTCAATTAAAAATAAAATTAAAAAAATAATAAAAGAAAACAGACAAGAAAATAGAGAATACTGGTTATTTATCATCTGCTGTCTTTGGTATCGGGGCTATCATTCCAATGAAATAATTTTGAGTCCACCCTCCTAGTTCCTCTTTCCACGTGTTCTGCAGAGCCTGGAGCTTCTCTCTCTTCCCCTCTATATTCCATTTACTTCATAGCAGGTAACAACATAAGCTGCTCCTTCTGGAGCTCCCTCCTATCATCTTCCTAATGACATCTCTAATAGATGGTGATGCTCTTCTCTACTGAATTCATTTGGTAGCCTCACTAATCTTATTTAGCCATAGCCAATATATCATTCATTGCACTGCTCTCCTTATGTACTTTTCCTCTCTCTCAACCTGATCATCACATTCCATACCTACACCTATTTATAACTTATCTATTTATAATTTAGGACCGACCATCACTGATGTCCACTGAAACTTTTAAAATGCTAATACCACAACAGTTATATTTTAACAAAAATAGCTTCCAGCTCAGACAAGAGGCACAGAGAAGGTGATAGAAATGCTGATCAGATGACTGATAGAGTCGGTTGACCACTCATTTTCAAATACTTATTGACAAGTATGGTTATTTTGGTACCCACACTTCATCTGTTACAGAAGTTAAAAATAAAATGAGAATTCAATTAAAAGTATGCACACAATTTTCCCAGAGTTGTGCCAGATCTTCTGAGAATACTCTACTTTCTAGGCTATTAAAAACTGAGAATGCATATGCCAATAAAGAAAATACTGTAGAATGCCAAATTGTTTAATTAAATAAGTGATACATCAGTGTATATCCAAAATAGCAAAGAGTTTTTAAAGTAGCATATCCTGCCTTTAAGCTTATTGCTCCTATTTTTCAAGAGAAAGAACATGTCAAAAGGATGTAAAGAACTTAGTCCGTTAGTACTATTTATTCCACTTGTCTCCTGTGAGGATGGTCCAGGTCAGTGGTCAAGGTCAGTGGGTGGGAGCTTAACAGTACCCATCTTTAAACTTTGTAGCAGTCATCCCAAAGCTCAGTAAACCTGGCCCATTCCAGAGCTTATTCCAAAGTCTGACTTGTTTTTTGGCTGGAAAGAAATTTCTACTGGGTGTACACTAAAGCTTTCTTTCTAATCCCAATTTTGATGAGAATTCATAAGAAACATTTCCCTTATTAGGTGAATAGCTTTCATATTTCTGTACTGAATGGTTCTTAGCATATGTTTAGTTCTGTTCAAAGTCTGTGACTAAGGGAGTCCATTAAATTAGTTGATCCATTAATCCTGTTACTATGTCATTGCTCATTTTAAAGATCCAGATTCTGAGAATTACAAATACAAGCAAGATTATGACAGCTTCTTTCTAGTTAGCATGCCTGGTTCAGAGGTATCACAAACAATTCCCATTCCCAAACAGTGATGGGTAACCACCTGAGAGTGCTGGGGGAGATGAGTGAGGGAGAATATTGAAAAAGAAATCCAACTGCCCCGGATAAGTTATTAGATGATTTTCAAATTTTCTTCCAATTCTGAAACTCTAAGAGATTCTCTTAAGACATTCCTTCAAATGCTCAGCACACTCAGCAAGTATTTACTGAGCATCTTCCCTATACCAAGAAGTATACAAGGCACTGCCGGTGCTGAGTACAGTAGACACAATCCCTACTGCTAAACTAGTGGGAGACCTGCATGTGCAATAAAAATGTTCAAAAATGAATTCTCTACCATTCCCTCCAAATTGTTCTACCTCCACAGTCTCCTTCAGTGATGTTTATTCTTCATCCTCCATTGCCAGTGGGTCATTAAGTGTTATCACTTCTTCCTTATTAATATCCTTCCCCCTGTCTTCTCCACTCTCACCCCCATTGCCTTGGCTTGGGCCTTTATTATTTCCTGCCCAAATTTCTGCAACAATCTTCCAATGGATCTACTTGTTTCTATTCTCACTTCCCTATAACCCATCCTGTGAACAGGAGTGATTTCTTTAACATACAAATCTGTTCCATCTCTGCTTAAAATCAATCAAGGACTTTCTGTAGTCTTCAGTATAAAGCCAAACAACTTGGCTCGGCACAGACATCCTTTGTGATATAGCTTTTATGACTTTTCATTTCATTCTTTCCCATTATGGCTTTAAACTCTGCGTCCTAGTCACCCGGACCTTCCTACAGAGGTTAAGGACATGGCCAGATCCACTTCTTATTGGCTGGGTAGCCTGTGCTACTGCACAACACAACTTTGTGAATGGGCTCCCAGGGAGCTGTGCCACCTGGCTGCCCCAGTGTGATCCTGAGCAACTTCACTTCTGGCTGTTTCCTCATCTATAAAATGGAGATGTTACTTGTGCCTCCTTTACGAGGGGTTCTGTGAGGAGTCAATGAGTTAACACCAATAAATTGTTTCAGCTCATGCATTAGCTCTGCTAGCAAGCTGTCCCTGAATTCATCCCTCTACACAGCAGTCCCCAAGATTTTTGGCACCAGGGACCAGTTTCATGGAAGACAATTTTTCCACGGACGGGCAGTCAGAGCTCAGGCAGTGATGCAAACAATGGGGAACAGCTGTAAATACAGATGAATCTTTGCTTGCTCCCCCACTGCTCACTTCCTGCTGTGTGGCTGGGTTCCTAACATGCTATGGACT
>CAUYSK010062439.1:0-39920 GCA_963575035.1 Avahi laniger | reverse complement strand
GGAACCTAATTTACCTTCAGAATCCTAGCTGCAAAGAAGTCTGGAAAACGTAGTTTTTAGTTCTCTAATTATTAATAAATGGCCCCAAGACCATGAAGGAGTGCCATGTTCCTACCTGATGAAAGCATGTTGCTCCTGCTGCTTTCTATTTATTTGAATGCAGAAAAAGCAGTAGCCAGGCCAGGCATGGTGGCTCATGCTTGTCATCTCAGCACTCTGGGAGGCCGAGGCTGGAGGATTGCTCGAGAGCAGCCTGGGCAACATAGAGAGACCCCATCTCTATAAAAAAAAAACAAAAGAAAAGCATTGGCTGGATGAAAAGGTGCACACCACGTGACAGGGCTATATGGATTTGCTCCAGTAAAAACGCGGTCTCTTAAAGAATAGCTACAGCTGTGGCCACGCATGGTTACACTGATGATCATTTACTGTCATTCTCCAGGAATCCTCTGTCCTCTGCACAGAGAAGAGATGGGAGGCACTTCCTTTACATCTTGCAAGTCTCTGATGGTGGCACTCATGTTCAGGGTTCATGCAGACACATGGCACTGATGCTGGCTGTGCCGGGAGGGGTAGTGCCAGGAGTGTCACCTGCACCGTTTCTGGGGCCCTGGCCCCAGCAGTGAGGAAATTGATGTGTGGTCTGGCCAGCTGTTGAGTGTTTCTATCTCAGCTGTACATTCAGAGGCTAGAAAAACAACCACAGGATGAGTTTCCAGAGCCACTAGGCCTACTGTGAAATGCAGTTGAGCCACAATTCCACGTGTCCTCTGACGCTCCCCCCGCCATGTAAGTGCCCGATCTGGGGTGGATTCACGGAGAGCCTGTGTTTCCCTGTCCTCTGTGCACAGCCACCCTGGCTAATGGCTTCAGGTCACTTCCAGGGGGTAGGAGCAGGGTCCTGTTGGCCGTTTCTCAGGGTCGAGTTCAGAGGGAACCAAACACCTCTTCACCCCCGGACCTTGCGCGGTGTCTCCTCACTCAAGACTCCAGAGTGTTGACTCGAGCGCTTTTCAGTTTTAAGGCTGAGGCAGGCTGTCCATCAACCTCACACACATGGTGACCCTGCCCCGGAGACCTGTGGGCCCTGTGCCAGTCACGGCAGCAGCTCTCATGTTGTCTCTGGAGTCAGGGCTGTGGTATTTCTACCCAGGTCTCAAGGGAATCCACCACTCAAGAGACGACGACAGGAGTGTGAAGCTAGCTTTTGCCTTGTTAATTTGTTAAATAAAAGAACTGTGTTGTGTTTAGCACAGACCTCATGCTTGATTTCTTTTTCTACTTATAGATGACTGATACCTGTAAAAAACCGTGGTTTTTGTTGTGTTTAATTGCTCATGACAAATTCAACATTTAAAATTCGCATGAGCTGGCACCTTTTGGAATTTTGCCTCCTTGCTGGGAGGAATGAAAAAGGCAGGTGGAAATAGGCCCACGGAGGCCTTCCTGTAAACCCCCAGAACTGGAGTCCCAAGACAAATCGCAGATCTATTCAGCTAAGTGTCCTGGTATCCTATCCTGTAACCATTGTGATTTCTAACTCTGCAGCTCCCTGAGATTGGGATGAGTAGTTCGCGGCAGCCGGAGTCCTGGAGGCTCAACACAGAGCACAGTGAGGCAGGAAGACCAGCCTGGAACTGTGTCCAGGGAAGCCCCGAGCCCAGGCACGAGCCTGACCATGCTGGTGCCATGCTCTGTCTGCACCTTGGGGCAGCACCGCTGGCCAGGGGTCGTTTCCCCAGGAGGAACACACCCAGCAGGAGTGGTTTTTTGCTCAGGCCCAAGTGAGTTCAGCAAAAAAGCACAGACTCTGGAACAATAGTTTCAATTCCTGCCTCCACCATTTCCTGGGCAGATTACTTAATCTGTCTCTGTGTTCCCTCATCTATAAAATGGGGACAAGAGAATTCCTAACATAAAGGATTGTTTTGAGAATTAACTAAATTAACTCATGACGCATTGTGAGTGGTGGCCGGCGCATTGCAAGTTCAACGCATTAGATGCCTCATCAGTGCAGGGGACGGGGGCAGGGGAGGACCCAGAAGATAAAGGCAGGATGGCAGAGGGCGCGCCTCACTCACCTGGCATCAGCTATCCATGCAGGGGTGGCAGGACGGGGTTGTGCTAACTCTGTCAGATCTTCCTGTCGTCTGTGGTGGAGCTTCTCTCCCAATGAAGACCACCAGGGAAAAACAGGCTTGTCTCCTGGCAAAAAGCTCAGTCTCCCACTCAGGTGGTCCTACCTAGCAAGCCCCTCCAGGCACAGGCCATATGTCGCCGTGGCTACCATTCCGGATGCCTCTGGAGGCCTCTTGGCCTGGACCCCTGCGGTAGGAAACAGCCCACTCCACTGACCTCTCTGTTCCCTGCCCTACCTCTTTCTTTCCTTCTTCTTTCCCTCCCTCCCAGGCTCCCTCTTACTCTTTGTTATGGTACAGAGTGCGAGAAATGACCTCTTAAAAACCGAATTGAGCTGAATTACGAGTCTTTATTAGCTGGCCAGCGACCACCATCCCTGCCCAGTGAGAGTACAGGTACAGAGAATGGTGGCTAGCCGAAAAAGCAAGGGGGTCTTATACTATTCTAAGATGGGCTACGTGACATGAGGTACGGGGAAGTAGAACAAAGACGGGAAGTGGGACAAACTACATCACACATTCCATAACCGTGGGGTCCGGAACCTGCCTTGGACCACCTACTCCGGTTACGAGCGACTGATTATAACCTTTAAGCAAACAGGTTTACAGAAGCAGATAGCATTAGTTAGGTTAAGGACCATTCTTTCTCCAGTTAAGCAAGCACAGTAAAACTTCAACCATAGGCAAGGCAGCTGGAAAGTTTAAACAATCAGTTATAAGAAACGATCAGTTTCGGCTTGATCACTTTGTTTTCCATCCTTAGTCACTAGTACAAAGTACATGAGTACATTCTTCCCAGTGGCACTAAATTTTAACTTAGGACAGTCCTGAAGGCAGAAGAGAGGCAATTTAAAGTCAGCGTGTGATTTCTTCGATTCTCTTGTCTAGTTAAGTGTTAACCCGCAAATCTCAATGTATTTCTAATCTAACATCATAACCTGCTACAATTGGGGGGTCCACTACAGCAGTGGCTTCAGCATCTGACAGCAGAAGCATTGGTGGCCTTCCTGGGGACAGCTTGGTGCCGCGAGGAACACGTAATAGATAGGAGTTCACAAAGGGGTGAGAAATGGCGGTAAAATGGTTATACCAGAACTTCCTTAAAACTGTGCGTTTCCATCCCCGCCCCAAGTGAGAGAACAAACCTTGTGTGGATTGGCCAGACCGAACGAACTGACGGAGAGGAGGAAGGAAAAAGATGGGAGAATCGCACTGGGGTTTTCCCATGTGTGATACATCCGCTGGCGGGAAACCTGGGCACATGGCCACGCTGCCCCCGGCACTGACTCAGCGAGGCTCCGTGCTGATCGAGGTCGTGCAGGCACGTGCCGGGTGGTGCTGATCAAAGAGGAATGGATTCCTGCCCATGTTCTCGTAATGCTTGTGATCTAGAGAGGAATACACAGGAAGTAGATCAGTGCAACCCAGCTAGGTCATTGGAGCCCTTTTTAAAAATTGAGACGAAATTCAAATGCATAAAACTGGCCATTTCAAAGAGAAGGATTCAGGGGCGTTTGGTGCATTCACTGTGTCATGCAGCCACTTCCCTGTGTAGTCACTAGACACTGTCACCGTCCCCAAGCACACTTCTCTTCCAACCTGCTGGATCTTTCCGTCTAAGGCGAGTCTCTGACAGACAGCACGTGTGGGTCGAGCATCCCTTCTTCAAAATACTTAGGACTAGAGGTGTTTCGGATTTGGAGTTTTTTTGAATTTTGGAATTTTTACATCATACAGTCACCCCTTAGTATGTGTGGGCAATTGGTCCCGGGGCCCCCACGTGCACCGAAATCCAGACCTGCCTGGCTCTCAGTTCCCCGCAGAACCCCCATGTATGGAAAGGCAACCCTCCATGAGCATGGGTTTGGGATCCGTGAATGCTGTATTTTCAGTCCTAGTTCGGTTGAAAAAAATCTGCGTATCAGTGGACCCGTGCGGTTTAAACGCCTGTTTAGGAGTCAACCGTACTTACCCATGAAGCCTCTGGAATCCAAACGCCTGAAATCTGAAACGCTCCCATGAGCATCTCCTGTGGGTGTCACGTCAGTGCTCAGAAAGTTGCAGATTTTGAAGTATTTCAGGTTTTGAATTTTTGGATTAGGGATACTCAGCTTGCAGTTGGATCATACTGTCTAAAAAAGCTGTTTTGTCAGCCTTTGTCTCGTGATTGGCGAGTCTGGTCCCCTCCATACGAAGCACGTCTGCCACTGTGACGCCAGTTCTCTGTGTGTCTTGTATCTTTTTTTCCCTCTAGTCCTGGCTCTTGTGTTTCTGTTTTTGATTTTTTTTAGTGTACTGCTTTGATTCCCTTCTCCTTTCCTTTTTCTGCACATTTTTAGATACTTTCTTGGTGGTTGCCATGGAGATTACAATTGCACCCCACACCTACAGCAATCTAGTCTGAATTCGTACCCACTTGGCCTCAGAAGCACACAGAGCTGCTCCGGAACAGCTCCAGCCCCAGCTCTGGGTTGCTGTTGGCGCTGATGCCCCTTCTTGCGCTGGACACCGTCAACATAGATTCATAATTGTTGTTTGTACACTCGCCTTTCAGATCATAGGAGCAAAGACGAGGTACCGGTCAAAAGTACAACAATACTGACTTTTATATTTACCTGTGAAGTTATTTTCACTGGAGTTCTGTTTTTCCTTCTTTCTTTTTTTTTTTTTTGTCTCGCATTACTGTTCGGAGCCTTTCACTTCAGCCTGAGCGGTTCCGTTAGCATTGCTCACAGAGCAGGTCCGCTGGGGACACTCTTCTTCCTCCTTTGCTCAGGTGGGACTGTCTTCATGTGGCTTCCTTTGGAAGGAGGGCTTTGCCAGGTGTAGAACTCCCGGTGGACAGGTATTTTTCCAGCACATTCACCCTGCCATCACACCACTCTCCACCTGCCATGTTCTGGTGAGAGCTCAGCCCCTGGTCTTGATCAGGGTCCCTTGTGTGTGGCGAATCACTTCCCTCCTGCCGCTTCTAAGTGTCTTTGTCTTCGGCTTTTAGTGGTTTGAAGACGATGTGCCCATGGGGACGTCTTTGAATTTATTCTGCTAGGAATTAGCTGAGCCTCTTGGATGTACATGTTTATGTCTTTCATCGAATTCGGGACTTTACTGGTTGGTGAGTCTTTCAGTGGTTCCAGCAGATGCCTCCTAGAAAGCCAGTCCAGCCCCTTTGCCATTTTTCACTGGTCCCTCAGGGAACTGCCAGGTGGGTCAAACACACAACCACAGTTTTTGAGAACAAGGGCTGCGCTGCCCCCCACCACAGGATGTCCCGGGAGCGTGGCCCATCCCCGTGGCTGCTGCGGGGCGGGGGTAGGGACTGGGAGGCAAGAAAGCAAACACACCAGAGTTGAGCCTCTTTCTTCATTCAGCATCCCCCTGGGTGCTGTGAGTTTTTAGGGTTCTGTTACAGTATTCCAAAAGAGCCAGTTCTGTCAGCTTTTGCCCACTTAATGGTGACTTCAGTGGAGGGACAGGTCCTTGGAGCCACCCGCTCTGCTGTTTCCTCACTGAGTTGGTGGAGCCCTCAACCCCATTTCGAAGAAGAACCCCCTTGGCACCCATCGTGTCCTGCCCACACCTGACTGCCCACCAAGCCTCATGCAGCTCCTCCGAGCAGTTCCCGTCTCTCTGACGCCTTCCTGCCCCCAGCACCTCCTGCTCTGCCTGAGCCACGCAGGCGCCTGGCCACGTGTGGGGCAGGCAAGGGCTGCTCACCTGTCACTTCCTCAGAGTGACTCAGAGAGCAAAGACCAGGGGTCCACAGACAGACGCCCCTGCCTCTTTGCCCATCAGACGACTCGAGGTGCAGCCCATGCGGCCCCTCTGAGGCTCCCCGGCAGGGTCAGCGTCGTCCACACAGCTTGTTCACGCACCGCGTTGGCTCCCCCCTTCCCAGACTCAAGCCTCGTCCCATCACTATGGATCCTGGGATTGTCCCCAAATAAACTACTTGTACCCACATCCTCAGTTCAAGATCTGTTTCTGTGAATCCAAACTAAAGTGACCTTTGCCTTTGTTCTTCTAAGCATTAACCCCACAGTGCTCCACGCAGTCCCCATGGCTGCATTGCAGGCTGCTTTTGGCTGGCGGGCCCTCAGGCACTGGCCGTAGCTGTGATGGCTGGGCCACGTGTCAATACTTACAAATTCTTCTTTTTGTGCAGATGCGTCAGAATGCTCGAGTGCAGAGTTCTTGTCTTGCGACAAGAATAGGCGTGTGTGGAATGTCATGAAAAAAATAACCATGTGTTCTCCGTCTCTGTGACTTCCTTCATGCAGAAGCAGTATTTTCCCTGCTGAATTTCCGAGATCAAAGAAACCTTTCTCTAAGGACCACCTGGGTCTTACTCTGTTTTTTTTAGCATCTTCTCAAACACAGAGATTTACACAAACTCTCATGAGACATGAGCCTGCCGAAGAGACCCAGACGTTGGTTTGGTTACTTCACAAGAGTAAAAAGTGTTTTTCCCCCACGTACCCCAAGGTGGGTTTTGGAGGCTGAGAGTGGCTCACCCTGCACTGTGCTCTGAGAAAGGACCCTCCTCCTGGTGTGTCTCTTTGTGGGGAAGTGAGGCCAGGCCTGTCGCAGGTACCAGAGGAGAGCGGGGCTCCGATTTCCACCCCAGCCGAGGCCCCATCCTGAGCTCCCAGTCGGCCTGCGATGCCGGAAGCAGTGAGCAGGGGCCACCACGGGTGGCAGCCATCGAAGGGGGGGTGACTCCTCAGCAGTCAGCCTCTCTCCTGGTGGTTTTGCTTCACTCTGTGAACCGAGCACAGTGACCATGACACTGACAGAGGGGCCGGAGGTAGACAGAGCGAGTGTACCTGCCAAGGGAGAACAAACACCTGAATAAAGTCAGCTCCAGGGCAGCGGCCACCGAGAGTCGTGGCCTCAGCTGGCCCCCGCTCCCCGCCGCCGCTGCCTGGTGTGTCGCTGCTGCAGATCGCTGGGTGCCCACCCTGCGCAAGCGTCCCCCCAGCTGGGAGGAGCTGCCATCCCAGGATGCGCTTGCAGAGACCAGTTCTGGTGGCTTCCTCCCGCGCTCAGGCAACAGGCAGCGCAGCTGTGACTCCACAGAGGTTGTAACGTCTCGTGATGTTTCTTCTTGGCGGGAGTCCTGAAGAGCGGAAAGATCACCGGAGTCTGAGGGGGCTCTGGGCTGGAAACCGGGCAGGTGGGGAGAAATTGGGAAGCAGCACAAGCCGGGCCATCGGCCGTCCTCCGCCCCGGGGGATGTCACACCCACCCTCTGCCTCCTCAAGACGGACGCGGAGGAGGTTGGAGCGGGAAGTCTGAAGCCAGAGATCCCATCTGCCCGGGCCTGCAGGAACCAGATCAGGAATCCTACTGCTGATGATGAACCCTTAGGCTTGCACTGTGGCACTCGGAGGTGGGACAAACGAAGAGAAAGGCAGAACCTTCGGGAGCCTGAGCGAGGATCCCCTGCGTGCCCAGCGCCACTCTGTGGGAGCTGCGTTCCTAGCCCTGAGGCCCCTTCCTGATGCCACCCTGGGTCCTGAGCAGGCCGGGGTGATGTCCAACTCGCAGGTTCTCTGGGTGGAGGGAAGTTGGAGAATTGATCGATCCTGCCTCGTTGATCGCCGTTCACTGACGTTTGTTGGGTGTATAGTTGAGTGAGCTGGAGTCTCTCGATCCCTCCTCAGCTTCCTGCTGACGCCCTGTTGGTTTGATCCTCTCTGCCCTGGAGGGAGTCTCGGCCCCTCGGGCTTTCCCCAGTTTCAATCGTCTCCTGCTGGGGCTGCCTCAGCCTGGGAGCTTCTCTGCGGGTCACCCACCTCCAGCTGCGCAGGCCCGCCGTCCTCGCCTGCCCGCCCTCCCCGACCGAGCTTCCCAAGCTCCAGGACTCCTGGAGGACAGACCGGAACAGCCTCGTAGCCATGACATGCCGCTGGGCCCCGCAGGACTCGAAAGCTCACGTGCTGGACCAGCAATCGAGGGGCCAGGCGTCTGCTGCTGGCCGTGGGAACCTGAGCCATGACTCAGTCTCTCTGGGCCTCAGTTTCCTCATCTGTAAAAGTGGAAGATTCATTTTGTTGAGCTTTAAAATTCTTTCATCCTGTGAAATTCTAGGATGGGGAAAAAAAGAAAACCTAGGGAAAGAAACACCTGCCCAAGAGCTTCCAGGCAGAACTGAGGCGGACGACGCGATACGCCAGGGAAGCAGGCGCGTTGTGGGGTCTCCGCGTGCACCTTGCACTGACTGTAGGCGAGGCGTGGTTGCGGTGTGGACGCCGCAGGAACAGCTCCACCCGCCCTCCCACAGGGCCTCTGTGACGACTTTGCCCAATTTTCGGAAACTGGCCAGGCCTTTCCTCCCTCAGCCCGTGCCCCGCTCAGCCTGTGTGCCTTCCGTCGGCTCCGTCGGTCTCTCCTGGGAAAGGAGAGTGAAGCTGGAATGAGCAGAGCTGCACTGGCCCGTGGTTGTGAGAACAGAGATGCCTGCGTGGGCTCCACCTGGGAGGGACGCGCTGTCCGGGACGCTCCCCGTGGGTGTGTGTGGGGCACTCAGAACTTGGCCAGGGAGACCCCATCAGAGCCAGCACCTGCCCTGCAGGAGGCCCAGCAACCCCTCCCTGGACCGGAATCAGGGCCTCTTGGCACAGACTCCGTGTTCCCTGGCGCCTCTTCCCAGGCCAGGGGCAGCTGGCTGGTGCCCTCCCCGCCAGCTGGGCCACATGCGCTCTGCAGTGACCCGTCTTATTCCCGAGTCGCCCGAACCCTCAGATGAGGTGTCTGGAGTGGGAGGCAGGTACCTGAGGGCCCCGGTGTGTAGCGGTGCTGGAGAGCTGGCCGGGGGGCCTTGACATCAAGGGGGGCCTTGGTGTCTGGAGGGGCCTTGGCATGTTTGGGGGGCCTTGGCATTTGGGGGGCCTTGATGTCTGGGGGGCCTTGACATCTGAGGGGGCCTTGGTATCTGGAGAGGCCTTGGCATGTTTGGGGGACCTTGACATCTGGGGGCCTTTGTGTCCAGCAGGGGCCTTGGCATCTGGGGAGGCCTTGGCATCTACAGGGACCTTGGTGTCTGGAGGGGCCTTGGCGTCTGGAGGGGCCTTGGCGTCTGGGGCCTCCTCAGGAGTCCACAGGTGAGCAGGGGAGGGGCCTGGAGGGGACGTGGGGGCGGCACCAGCTCAGGTTTTCCTGGGCGGTCCTGGCAGTGTTGGGCTTCAGGGTAGGGAAGTGACTTTGTTGGGTGCTATTGAATTTAAAGAGTGGAGACTTTGTCTGATCCAGTCAATGGGAAAGTATCATCTGGGGACTCCCAAGGCGCCTGAGACCCTTCGGGGACTCTGCAGACTCAAACATTTTGTAGCCAAGACGCAAGGTTACTTTCCTATTTATTCTTTCATCTCCTGTGGGTCTCAGCGGAGCTTCCCAGTGGCTGCGGCGCGTGATGATACTACTTTGAGGGCTCGTGGAATGTGTGCTGTGCAGGCTTGTACCTTAAAACTTCTGTGTTTTAATTTTTGATACAATAATCAGTGATAGTTGTAGTCCGCGGACACAGAAACTCTAGGTCCCCAGTAATGCTTTAGTCTCAAGAGCTCATGAGACAGAAGTGTCCTTCCTCTGTGCACGCCCACTGCCTGTCACAGAGCCTGGCGCTCAGGGACCCACGCTGCACGAGTGGACGGAGATGCTGGGGTTGGTGGAAGGTGGGTTTTGCTTTAGGAGTGAAGGGTGGAGAGCCAGGGCCAAGTCAGGGTGAGATTCAGGCCATTGGTGGTAGAGTGTGGCGTGGATAAGTACGTGGAGTGGATATGTACCTGGCGTGGATATGTACCTGGCGTGGATAAGTACCTGGCTTGGATAAGTGCGTGGCGCGGATAAGTACGTGGCGCGGATAAGTGCGTGGCGTGGATAAGTACGTGGCGTGGATAAGTGCGTGGCGTGGATAAGTGCGTGGCGTGGATAAGTACCTGGCGTGGATAAGTACGTGGCATGGATATGTACCCAGCGCAGACAAGTACATGACATGGATAAGTGCGTGGCGTGGATATGTACCTGGCATGGATAAGTGCGTGGCGTGGATAAGTACGTGGCGCGGATATGTACCTGGCGTGGATAAGTACCAGGAAGGGCAGAAGGAAGAATAAGATCCAGGGCCTTCAAGAGCACAGCCAGCACCTGGTCAGTGGACACCAGCTCTGGTGCCTCTGTCCTGAGGGAGACGGGGTGGCCTTGTCCGCGAGGGACACTCAATCTGGGAAGGACCAGTACAGGGTTGGGACGCAGACAATTGACCCTCGAGATACACAGGTTAAGCGCGCAAAGTTGGTGCTAGAGCTTATGAACACACAGCTTCCCAGTGCTGGTGCAGAGCCTCGAGCTGGCCCAGGGATCCAGGCAGGACCCGGGCCCTTGGACTGGCTGCCTAGGGCAGTCATTGTCCCACCCTCTGCCACTCTCAGTGTCTGCTCTGCTGAGCCCTGATCACCAGATCTGGAAAGGAACTTGTTCTCCTGCTTTCCAGAATGCAGAGCTGTGGGTAGGGTTTTGTGTCTGGCCGGACATAAATCGGTGGCAGGAGCCTTTAGGGACACAGTGAGACGGTTGGCTTCCCCACTCCAGCCACCTGTGGTCAGCGGTCACCCCGGACGCAGGGGTGAGGCTGGGCTGAAGCTGACAGCCACCATGGGCTTGTTGACCTCAGAGCTGGGGGCTGGGGAGCTGTCGGGGATGAGGCGCTGGTTCGGTGATGAAGGAAGGGCCCTTCCCTGGAAGAGGCTTGGTCAGGGAGCCACGTGTATTACCTTGCAGCTCAGCGGTGTGTTCCGTTAGGTTAACCTCGCAAAGGCAGATCAGATCCACCGGCGTGGGCTGTGGGGGCCGCTGAGGACATGAGGCTGCAGCTATCTAATTGCTACGTGTGTCCTAGAAACCCCACGGCACACAGCAGCGCTTTCCTTGATCGTTTCAAAACAACCGTCACGGCGTCTGCGAGCACCAGGTCACTTGGGAGGAGCGTGGCCACGCAGGAGTGTGGACGGGATTTCTGACGTGTCCGAGTCACCTGGAGACGACAGCCTGGATGTGAGGCCACCTCGCTTCTTGGGACATTGTGTCCCTCGGCTGCTGGTGCGTGACCCGGACACAGCCGGCATTTGCAGAGGAGCCATTTGTGAACTCGCCGAACCTGGGGAGACCGTTTCTCTGGCTCTCTGAACTGGAAGGGCTCTTCGAAATTATCGCAGACGACCCTTAATTTTACAGGTGAAGGAGCTCAGTTTCTGAAAGCTGAAATTACCTCCCCCAGGAACATTCAGGGACGGTAAATCCAGCCTTCCACACTCACCACGTCTCTAGAGAACCGTGGGGCATGGGGTGCCAGCTCCTGCCTGGGGTGCAGAGGGCACACGGTGGGCTCTGTGCACCGGAGGGACCTGGCCGAGGCCCCCACGCTGCAGCGTCCCTCTGCGCCCTCTCTGTGCGGCTCTGACCTCGCCGTCACACGTCCACTTGCAAACCTTGTGAGCACCTTTGTGTTTCCGACGTTGTTCCAGGTGCCAAAAATACCGGCGTGGGTACCGTGCAGTGCACGCTTTCAAGGCATTTATGTTGTGGCTGGGAAAACAGTTCAGATGCAACCACTGTGGTCCCTGCAGCGAGAGGCACCGGCCACCGCATAGGTCACCGATGGAACTGCCGCAGGACAGGCCGACCAGCACGGGCTGAGTCTTCACGACGCGGACACACGCCCCCGCGTTTACTGCGGCTGTGCGGCTGACCGCGCGCTCCCTGGGGAGGCTCTGCCTCTCCTCAGATGCCCCCGAGGGCCACGGCAAGCAGCGCGTGCATTCGAATGCCAAGACTTGCGTGCCGCGTGGAGGAAGGAGCACGTGAGTGTGAGAGGGAACTCGTGACCAGCTGGGTTTGAGTATCAAAAGCCTCTTTCACTGTGACTTGTTAAAATGAAATCAAGTGTCTCTGAAGGTTCCCGTGTGCTTACATCTCCCAGCTTCCAGCAGCTTCTTTCCAGACACGCCACTTTTTTCTGGAGCTCTCCTGCGAGTCGAAGGTAACTTCTGTAGCCTCGGTAGTCGGTGAGGGAGAAGAACTGACAGCAGCTGCTTAGCAGGGCGCGCGTTCCAGCGTGGGCGGACGGGGCGGAAGCAGCCGGGCCCTGCACTGCTCACAGCTGCTGCTCCTTGCTGGGGAGATACTTGCCCTTGGCAGGGAAAACGGCTCAAGAAGGTGACAGAGCTCTGGAGAATGATGCCTAAAGGGATGGAAGAATAATAAAAATCAGTTGTCAGCAAGAAGGACTTTGAAACTCTCTGGGCCACGCTGGTGGCGTATTTAGCAGAAGGCAGGTGCGGGAAGGCCCTGCCCTGGGGGCTGGTCACATCCTCAGGTGCCCGCCAGGGCCAGGCTCGACGCACACGGTGTCTCCCAGACGCGCTGGGCAGTGACACCCCGTGTGCTGCTGTGGTGCTGTCTGTCCACAGAGCCGCCCTCAGGAAACCTGGTACCTGGGGACGTGTCTGTGGTTCCATCCTTAGACGTGAGCACCTGGCTTCCATCTCCAGGCATCTCCAGACAAGACCCCCAGGAGGTGAACGGGTGTGACCTGGGCTCCGTGGGTGCAGCGCCCAGGCCAGGGGGAGGCAGAGAGTCGGGAAGGGAGGGGCCCTCGCAGCTGGCGTCCTTCCCCCGCACCTCTCCCGGGCAGGCCCCGCAGAGGTGGCTGTGTTGCGATGAGAGTGAACCGTCTGGCCGTGCTCTGCTCACACGCGGGCTGTGGCCTCCGCTGGTCCAGGAGCTCTCCCGCAGGGACAGCGCGAGTGCCTGGTGAGCTCCACCTTGACACAGAGTCTGGGGGAGCTGATCTGCGGGGCTTCCAGCCTTCACATCCTAGATCTCTCAGGCAGCACATCCCAGACCTTTCTGTGACGATAGAATGTTCCAGATGTTGCCGTGCAGCACCGCCACGACCACGTGTGGCTGCTGAGCACTGGAAAGCTTGCTGGTGAGATGGGAGCTGCGCGCTCTGTTTTGTTTTACTTCAAGTCATTTAACGTGTGTGGACATGGCTTCGTTGTGGGCGTGCGGCTTTGGGAGTTCGCAGCGCTTACGACATTCCGACGTCGCTGAGTGTTTTCCATGGGCCACGCCGTAGACTTAAAGCCCCCACACCCTGTTAGAAGGCAGGTTATTCTGTACACATGCTAAGACCCCAAAAGGTAGTTATTTTCATTAAAAAATGATCATGTTTAGTGTATCAGAAGGATGATATTTCTTCGATATTAAGAGAATTTTTGGGAAAGAGTCCTCCCCAACCCTGTCAACTTAACATAACAAACATTTAATGTTTAATTTGCAGACGTGGTAGTTCTGACAGTGAAAATCAAGGTCTTTGGTGCAAGACAGACCTGGGTCGGATCCTGCCTTCGCACATTGTTGTGTGGCCTTGAGAAGATGCGGCCGCCCTGGGCCTCACCCTCCCGTCTGCAGAGGGAAGGCTGCGCTCACCAAGAGCGGGGGACACGCACGCTGGATGTGGTCGGTGGCGCCTCCAGCAGTGGCTGTGCCGGGGGGTCTGTCCCCTGTGGTCTGTTCTCACCTCAGCCCCTGGCCCCTTCCCCATCAGTCACCCGAGCAAGTGCATGGGGACCTTTGGCCACCTGGGCAGGAGCAGGTGTCTGAGGACCAGCCCTGGCCGGCATGCGTCCATCTCGCGGCGCTCCTGGCGCGAGTGTGTATTTCCCCTGCATTTTCGCTTTACTTAAGGTGGAATTTTCAACCAGCCGTGCTCCAGCTTTTCTGGAACAGCCGACTAATCCAAGCAGAGGAAACGTTGCGTGAAACGTCGTCTGTGCTTGTGTTTCGCAGCCGAGTGCTGGGCGGCCTCCCTGCGCAAAGCCCGCCCTGCAGCGACGGTGGCTCCGAACAGCTGGGGGCCAGGTTGTGCGTGAAAACACATCTGGAGGCCCCGCCACGCATTCCACCTAGAACCTGAGCGCTCCGTGCGCCACACGGCTTTTAGATTCCAGCCTGACCTCCTGGAGGGAAGATACAGTGAGAGGGAAAGGGAAAGCATCCAGGGGTCACCCCGCTTCCCACTCCAGGCTGGCTCAGCTGCGGGGTGTGGGGCTCAGCGCAGCCGCTGGGCTGACGTCAGAAGTCTCGAGGGTGGGGGAAGCCTGGTTCACGGAGACTCAGACTTACGGTGGACTCCACAGCTCCTCCGTCAATATTAACCCATTCCTCACTGTGTAGCTCTTTCGGCAGCAGGCAGTTGGCCGTTTCTGGGCCCTGACACAGGCTGGGACTCAGCGTGGGTGTCAGTGGGAGCAAACCTTGCACTCAGGGGTCCCAAGCACTGCCTCCCGGGTGACGGTGGAGCAAACTCTTGTTCTCAGGGGTCCCAAGCACTGTCTCCTGCGGGTAGGAGGCAAAACGCCCTCACTCTGGAGTGTCAAAATCAGGGTCTATACCATGGATGTTTTTATTCCTCTCCTGTGATATGTCTCGAGTGTCCTCTGTACTAGACAATTCCAGCTTCATGGCAGCCAATGTGATCTGCTCCTGAAATCAAGTGACAAGGAAAAAAGAAGTAGTAATATCCAAACCAACACTGCCCCCAGTTTGTGAAAAGGAAGCTCAGAGAACCCCAAGCAGGATAATCACAAAGAAAATCGACCTATGGACATTCATAGTCGAAGTGCCAAAGTCTCAGCGACAGAGAGAAGATCTGATGATAGCCAGGAGGGTGCTACCGATGCCCCAATTTCATTTTCACTGGAAAACACGAGGCCGAAAGGCAGCTTCAAAGCATCTTTAAAATTCTGCAAGAGGGAGGAACAAGTCGGCCGGGGGTCATTTATCCAGCACACATATTTTTCAATATAAGGGTGATTAAAAACCATTTTCCTGTGAGCTCATCATGGGGGGATTTCCGTGTTAGACCTGCCCTGTGCGAAATGCGGAGAAAGAGCTTCTGACAGAAGGGGCAGCCACAGATGGAAGCGCAGGTCCGCGGGGCGCGGAGAGCCCAGGGCGGCGCTCGGTGGGCGGCAGGGCCAGAGCTCTGGGTCGGGGCGTTGGGAGGCAGCGAGACGCCCCACATGCTCCGTGATGCGGAGCTTGCACGTGGCAGGGAAAAGGACAGATACAAGTGGGGAATGAAATAAGTTCTTTCCTTTTTTAAAAAGTAAAAGTAAATGTGGAGCATTTTACTTGAGTAGGAAAAAAATTCTGCATGCCGGAGACTTCCGATCAAATGTACAAGTAAACCGACGTGCAAATTCACCATCTCTTCAGATCCTCCTTCCCTCTGTGTTCTCCCATTGCTTGGTTGCAGGATGAAAGACGAGCCATTCGCATTTGGCATATGTAGCCGTCAATACCTACAATTTCTCACATTTGATATTCTTTGCATTAAGATCAAGGTGATCTCAGTAATACTTGGTTCAGACAAGAATCATCAGTTATGCTAAAATGAGTGGGCGAAATTCTGAGGAACAGGATGGATCTCGCCACAAGGTGCATGTTAATTACAGCAGAAAAGTAACCTTCACCGTGTGAAACTGGAGACGGCGTCGTAACAAGGGTCTGGTTAACGGTCAGCGTCACCCGTGGTGGGAAGAGTCTACACACACACCTCTTGGCAGGATGCAGCGAGAAGGACACAGTATGTCTTCGGGGACATCCTTGCCAAAGTCCAAACCCTGAATCTAATAAGGTTGCAGCGTCAGAAATACTCAATTTGAGGGAATGATACAAAATAACTCACCTCTAGCTTTTAAAAATGTCAATAGCATGAAAAACAAAGAAGAATGAGAAGTTATTCCAAATCAAAGGTGGCTAAAGAGACATGACAACGTGTGATCCGGGCTTTTGTTTTGTCACAAGAATGTTATTGGGACAGTCAGACCAAGTGCATGAATCCTGTGGACTAGACAGTCTCACTGTATCAGTGCTGCTTTTCTGATTATGTTAATTGTGCTGTGATCATGTGGGACAAATTGTTAGAAAGTAAACCCTGGACTACAGGGGAATCGTGTCTGCAACTTTGTTTCAAATCCTTCAGAATAGCGAAGTAAAAACATCAGTGAAAATGCAAACATACGGAGAGAGCAGAGGATAAAGTATGATAAATGTTAATATTTGCGGTCTGCGTGAGAGTCCTGGATTTTAGATATTGTCACAACTTTTCCATAAACCTGACACAAAACAAAATAACATGTTTGCTTTTTAAATTAAAAGGAAAACAATGTAGAGCAGCAATAGAAAACCACAGCCAACCTGCAGCAGTTTGCTCCTGGTGGTGGGGCCCTGCAGTGTTGCCGAGCGCCGCCGGCAGCTGCGACCCGACTGGAGCGCGGATCAGAGTCCCCAGTAGGCCCCGTCACTTACTAAGTCTCTCTTGCCAGAGCAAAATTTCTAACGCTCAATAACTCATTGAAAATGGCCCTTAGGCATATATGAAAACGAGAGTTTATGGAATTAGCCATAAAAATTTTTAAAAACTTAACATTTTTTTATTCATTCACGACTCATTGAGATGCCTCTCAAACTCCCCAGAAAATTGTGAAACACAGTTTAAGAATTTATACCCAGGTGCGGTGGCTCACGCCTGTGATCTCTGCACTTTGGGAGGCTGAGGCAGGAAGATCGCTTGAGGCCAGGAGTTTAAGACCAGCCTGGGCAACATAGCACGAGACCCCAGTCTCTACTGAAAAAAGAAGAAAAATTAGCCAAGTGTGGTGGCTTGCACCTGAGTCCCAGCTACTCAGGAGCCAAAGCAGGAGGACGCTTGAGCCCAGGAGGTTGAGGCTGCTATGACTGTGCCCCTGTACCCCAGCCTAGACAACAGAGCAAGACCCCACCTCTTTAAAAGAAAAAAATTAATCTGTTAGCCCCATTCAAAGGTTTGCTCCTCCTGAGAACAGGGTAAATGAACAATCTTGCTTCCACTTAAACTGCTTTTCTTTAAATGCCCATTCAACATTTGTTTGGAAGAAGGCCGAGTTCCGTGTGGAAGAAGAGCAGAGAAAAACTGCCCAGTCTCTACTGCTCCGGCAGTTCCAGGGCCTGAGCTTGTGTCCCCTTTCCTGGACCAAACGAACGACTCTCCCCAGCACCCCCTTCTGAGGAGGAGCGGCGATCGTGATTTGAGCACTGTTCTCGGGAGACCTTTCCCCCCGCCAAGCGTCTTGTGTCAGTCACAATTCTGATTAATAAGCAGCGGGAACCTGGTTTGGTAGCAGATACGCTGATGGAAAGGTGGAAGTTAACTAGTTAGTTAACACACGTGCTTACCGAGAGAGCTCAGGAACCCCTCGGAGCTGCCTGCGAGACGTAGCCACCCTGGCCTTGAAACTGGCCACTGTCCTGAGCCGCACAGGGGCAGCGGCTCGTGCCGCTGGTGCCAGCACCACCCACAACTGCGGAAAGAGCCGCCCACGTCCTCGTCCTCCCTCCCTGGCTCCCGCCCTGTGTCCAGGTGGGAGTGCCCAATGCAGGCGCCTGCACTTGGCTGTGCCGGACGGGAATGGAGCATCTCTGGTTCAGCGTCTCAGCTTGCAGAGTGGGAAGCTGGTTCTGCCTCTTGCCAAAAGATCTCGAAACACAGGAAGACAATTTAGATGTTTTGGGCAGCCAAAAAAGAATTAACATTCCGTAAAAATATGCATTTCATCCACAAATAGCACTTGCCCTGGAGTCGCCATCGAAAAGGTGATGTTTTCCGTTCTGCCGCGTTTCTGTTGACTTGGCGTCCCCACAGAGCCTGGCACCCGGGAAGGTGCCTGGCTCATCTGCTGCCCAAGGATGCGCCACTGGAAGGGACGATGCTGGTGCATGTTTCGGGCCCCCATCAGCGCCCGCGAGAGCCGGGAGAAGCCGAGAACAGACGGCAGTGCTGGGCGCCTGCGGCTGCCCCGGGGAAGGCGGCTGGCGCTCACCTAGCGCTTGCGTGCGCTGCACAGCCTCCCACGCTTCACACGGCAAAGTAAGAACACTTCCGCTGGGTGCAGTGACCGAATCTGCCCATACACACACCGGGAAGGGTCGCTGCCCACGAGGGAGCCGCAGACAGCTGCGACCAACAGGACCTGCAGACAGGAGAGGCCGCCGGGGACCTGCACTTACGCCACCATCGTGGCCGGGCAGTAGTCGGACCCTCGCTTCGGTGGCTCTCATCTAACGCGCTGAACCATGTTCACGCTGCGGAATCGTGGCCGGGCGGGACGTGGACGGGGAACGTAGAACTTCCGGTTTGCGAGAAGGTACGGCTCCCCCCGGGGACTCTGCAAACCGTGAATCTCATTTCCAGTGTGATTCGAAGCAGCAGATGGGTGGCACCGTTACCATATTCTGTGTCATACAGGCCGGTGACACCTGGCGGCCGGCGCTGAGCGTCCGAGCTGGGCCTGGGCCACGAATGCTGAGCGAACTCACCCTGTGCCCAGCTCCAGGCAGAGCTGGTGGCGCAGTCTCCATGTCCCTAACACAGAGTGCCGCAGGGCACATCCCCAGGACCGTATCGGGAAAAGCTCTACGTTTCGGGGTGCTCTGCGGAGCTCGCCTCTGCCACAGGTCATCTCGACAAACGCTGCCGAGTCCCCCCGCGTGTGAGGGTGCAGCCCCCACCTCAACACTGCTGGCGAGAGGGACGGGAAAGTCTTAGACACAGCGTGGTCCGGTGGGGTCGGAGGGTCGTGAATACGCTGATTTAATTAGGGCTGGTGACCTGGACTCGGGAAGGAGATGGGACAGGAGGCGGCCATGTGGGGAAGGAGGGGAATTCCGGTGGGAAACGACGACCAAGCCCAGTGTCGGTGCTGGCAGGACCCGGCCGGCTGCTCCTGCGCGTCTGAGTGTGGGGAACTGTCGTCAGGAGCAAGCTGAGGCCCAAGAGCCCCACAGACTTGCTTGGGGTCTCCCAGTGACGCCGGGGCCCCTTGGAATTAGACTTCGGGCTCCTGACCACCCCACGCATCCCCACTGGTTAAGGGGCCGGTCGCAGAAGCAAAGCCAGGGAAGCGAGGAGCAGGGGGTCAGGTTGACGCCGTGTGTGGAGAGGGGTTGTGGGGTGCGGGGAGGCCGTGCCTGGGGGTGCCTCCTGCGGCAGCATGTGCAGACACAGCGGTGTTTTCCCGCGGTCCACTAGCCACTGAGCCAGGTGCAGGGGTAGCAGGGCTGGTGGGCGGGGATCGACTCCCCTCCCTTGACAACCCCCAGCAAGGCGCCCGGAGTCCGTGGCCTCGGCGTTCTCATCTCTGAAGTGGACACGCCGAGTTAGCGCATGTCCAAGGTGTGCCCTTTCCTGACACTCTGAGGTGACCCTGAGCTCATGAGCGCCGTCCGTGGCCTGCTCTTCCCTCTGCTCTATGGTCTGACAGAGGCCACGCGCCCGCGGACCCTCTGCTGCCCGGCCGGGGGCACGGATCATTCCTCACGACGCTTCCGCCGAGAGTTGTTCCTTTTAACTCAACAAGAAAAGTAGAATGAGGTGGCTTCAGCGAGAGCCGCCTTCCTCCCAGACTGGCTGCGGTGCTGCGCCTGTCCCCACTGTAGGTGCGGCGGCCCGTCCCCCGCCTGCTGAATCGAGAACCGTCTTTCTCGACCCAAAGGCAGAGATTTCACTCTGCCCACGTGCAACTTCCTCTCGCTGGCTGCTCGGGTCAGCGTTTCGTCTGTCAGGGCCGTTGCAGTGGCGACGGCCTCTCCACGTCTCTGGGGTTTTTATCTGTCAGGAGAGGGGGTGGGACTGAAGCCGTCGGCGGTCTGGCGTTCATTTGAGCAGAATCTTCGAAAGGCGGTTTCTGGACTCTTTGAACCAACTAGCACCTGCAGGAAGATGCGGGAAAGATGTTCTTTGTGTCTTTTCCAGCGAAACACGGTCTAACGTCACACCTGTTCCGCTTGCGAGGCAGGGGCTCCCCTCCGCAGGTCACGTGAGGCTGTAGCCCCGCGGCTCGGGTGGCAGAGCTGATGTGTCTGGTGTCCCCCGAGGGCTCTGGGCATCTCGCCCACCTGGACACACCCTCCTGCTCCCTCCTAGTCACAGGCGTGATAGTTAAATGCCAACTGCTCCCACCGAACTGGCTTGTGGGAAAAGCTCCTGTTGACTTACCTGCTTTTTTTAGGTTGGGTTTAGAAAGGTTTCCCAGTGGAACCGCATCTCTAGTATCACGTCGTGTGGGGCGTTGGGATAAAGACTTAAAAAAAGCCAGAATGATGTTTTATTTATAGACGTTTATTGAAATTACACACAGCTGAGGCTAAACTTTGCATTAAACACTGGCTGCAGATGAACGTGTTCACTTGAGTGAACAGTCTCTGGGGTCTTTATTAAAATTGCTCTAAGGAGAGGGAAGGCTCTGTACCTGCCGATGGGAGGAGACGGTGGGGATGCTGGTCCCGGAGTAGGCCTGTCGTTGGCGGCATCATTCGTGATGTGTATTTCCGTTTTGCTCTGAAGTGGAGCAGATAGATTTTTGTAAGCGAGCGACCTCAAGGATTAGCTGTTACTCGTGACTTGGCGAAGCAGTCAGTGGAAATGTCGAAGATGTTTTCCCGACTCAGGCTGGTCGCGGTGGCGCTGCGTTGCCGTGACGTCACCCTCGCTAATGGATGAAGGAGACACCTCCGACTTAGGGAGAGAAGACCCCACCTCAGTACCAAGGCCCCTTCTCCTCTCCCAGGGGAAGGAGTGTCTACTGAGAAAGGCGTGAAAACAAAGTCACGCTTGCTAGTTTGTGTCCCACTAAAGAGAACACTTACCTTGTTTAAGTCAGTACTTAGTAGTGGGTACAAGTTTTCTCATGTTTTCCATCCATAAACCCAACTTTGTGGAGTTGGTTGAACTAGCTCTGGCCTGTAGGCAGGTGTTCCAGACCCCACGTCCTTTTGCCCTGGCTCTGCTCCGCGGCAGGGGCGGCACGGGACCCCGGCGCAGTGAAGAGGAGGCTCTCCCGTGGGTCACCTCTCCTCCCCAACCCCAGTGTTTAAGAATTAAAAACCCCATATCAAGATATTAAACACAGAATACCAGCCGGTTGAGTTGGAAAATAATAACCTCTCTTCACAACTCTCCTGAACATTCTGCCGTAGTATCAAATAATAACCATTGTAGGCATAGAATGCCCTTTACCTGAAGTTTTTAAGGTATTTAAATATCTACGCAGGGACATCTGCACTTCAGATAAAAATAGGTGACTCTTAGCTTTGTTTTTTACTTGTTTTTAGTAGGTTTTATTTTAGAGCAGTTTTACATTTTCAGAATAATGAGCAGAAAGTACGGAGGGTTCCCACGCATCCTGTTCCGACTACGCCCAGCTCCCCTGTTAGGAGCACCTGCATCAGCCTGGCCACTTGTCACGACCGATGGACCTACACGGACACGTCGTCACCTCCGAGTTGCAGTCTACACTGGGGCTGACTCTCAGTGTTTGTCTTGGTCTGTTTTTGTTGCTGTAATGGACTTCCTGAGACTGGGTAGTTTATAAAGAAAAGAGGTTTACTTAGCTCACAGTTCTGAAGACTGGGAGGTCTGAGGCTTGGCGTTGGCTCCTGGCGCTGCGCGTCCCATGGCGAAGGGCAGAGGGGCAGGTGACCAGATGCAGAGGAGACACGCACCAGGGCCGGGCTCATTTCTTAACAACCCACCCACGAGATAACTAACCGCCTCCTGACCCACTCCCGCAAGGAGGCATCAACCTCTCTGCACGACTAATCACCTTACAAGCCCCACTCCCAGCACCACACGGTGCAGTCAGATTCCAGCGTGAGTTTCGGAGGGAACAAACCGTGCTGAACCATAGCAGTGCTGACATTCTGTAGGTTTGGACAAAGGTGTGGGGGCGTAGGGCCACCATTATGGCGTCCCACCGAGTAGTGTCACCGCGCCAACAGTCCTCGGTGCTCTGCCCGTCCGTACCAACCCCCAACTCCTCAGGCCCTCTGCAGCTCGGACTTTCCCAGGGTGTTGCCAGGCTGGAGTCGCAGTGCGCAGCCTCGTCAGGAGCCTCTTCCTGTCAGCGACGTGCGTTCGAGGTTCCTCCCCGTCTCTTCGTGGCTCAACGGCTCACTTCTTTCCAGTACCGAGTGATTCCCCGTTGCACGTCCACGGGCAAGTTTTCGTACGGACTTGAGCTTTCGGCTCCACTTGGTAAACACCGGAGAGTGACTGCCGCGTTGTATGATGATTCCGAGGATACTCAGTAAGAGCTCACCGTGCCGACTGCCAGAGCGGCCGTCCCATTGTGCGTTTCCACCCGCAGCAGGTGGAGTTCCTGCTGCCCCACACCCTCCCCCGCGTTCCGTCCTCGGCACTGTGGATTTTGAGCACTTGGTGAGGTTTGCAGCCATGTCTTACTGCATTTTAATTGGCGATTCTGTGGTGACAGATGACGCAGAGTGTCCTTCCACATGCCCGTCTGCCAGATACGCTGACATGTCTGCTCAGGTCTTTTGCTTCCTTCTAGCTGGGTTGTTTGTTTCCTTATTGTTGAATCTGGAAAGCGCTTTGCACGTTTTGGATAACAGTCCCCCATCAGATTTCTTGGATATTTTCTCCCCGTCTGTCTCTTGCCTTTTTATTCTCTTAACAGTGTATGTCACAGAGTAACACTTTTCCATTTTAATGAAATCCTACTGATAATTTTTCCTTCATGGATTGTGCTTTTGGTGTAGTGTGTCTAACGAAGTCGCCACAAACCCAAGGTAACCAAGACTTTCTCCGTATCTTCTAGAATTGCATAGTTTTGCATTTTACCTTTAAGTCTAATTTCGAATTAGTTTTTGTGAAGGTGTGAGGTTGATGTCTGGGTTCACTGTTTGGTGTGTGAGTGTCCATTTCTTCCGACACCGCTGCTGAGAGCCCGTCCCTCCTCACTGAATCCTTCCTCACTGAACTGCCTTTGCCAAAGATTAGGTGGCTCGTTTGTGAGGCTGACTCTTAATTTGTGCCGTGTGAAATGCACTGATGAAACACACCTTTAGCCCAAGTGGCTGTGGAAGTTTCAAACACTTGATCATCTGTGCTCTGTGTCTAGCGCTTCACATCCCAAGGGAAGGAGCATCAGGTAGGTGCTCAAGCAGCAGACACGGGGCCTTAATGCCAGATGGGGGTCACTCATGGTGCTGTCAGACCGTCCACTGGTCACCCAGCAGGCCCTTGTCAGCGGGAGCAGCGCCCGACTGTGCCCACCTGGTGGGCTCCGGGACTCGGTGCTGGCTTGGGAAGCATTCATTCTTCAGAGGTGTCTGTTTGTTTGTTATTATTTAGATTTGCCTTTAATTTTATTTTTTATTTAAAATTTCTTTATTCCTATTTTTAAAAAGTTTTTATGGATACAAAATAGTTGTATTGTTCCTCAAAGTTGAAAGGACTTTTCTAGGTTACAGTCAGGGGTTTGTATTAAATACTCTTACTAAAGGAGGCTTCTTTGACAACCTTCCTGTATTTTCACACAGTTACCTGTTCAGACTTCTGTCCCCGTATTAGCCAGTTTAGTAATTTATATGTTATTCGATCACAGCTCAATTCCTTAACAGTCCAGAGTTCTTATACAGTCGAGTGCAGCTTTAACAGTGGGGACATGCTCTGAGACATCCCTCCCCAGGTGATTTTGTTGTTGCACAAACACCGAAAGTGCGCTTACGCACGCCTGGACGGCACAGCCTGCTACACGCACAGCCTGTCGCCGCGGACCTGTGCGGCGTGTCGCTGTGCTGGGTACCGCGGGCAGTTTCAACACAATGGTGAGTGTCTGCGTGCCTGAAGATGTCTAAGCATAGAAAAGTAACGCGTTGCACTCTGGTGTTACGGTGGCTATGACATCACTAGCCATGGGGGTTTTAGATCCTTTATGACCTTATGGGACCACTGCTGTACACGCGCGTGGTCCACCATTGCCCAGACTTCACATGCGGTGCGTGACTGTTCATGGATATGCAAATATCAATAGTCTTACTGGCTTGTAACTCTTGGATGTCCAGTACATCTGTGGTTATGTTTCCTTCTCATTATTAACTTTTGGTCATCTTAAAATTTGAATGGCATGTAGGCTCCAATTATTAGCATTATCAATAGAAGATGAATATATAAAACGTAAATTATGGTAAAAAATTAAAAAATTAAATTAAAATTTGAAATGTGTTACTTTTTTGATATTAGACCTCTACTAAGAGATTATGTATTTTTTCTCTAAGAGCAAGCTCTTGGATTTATTCATCAATCCTATTTTGTTTTTTATAATTTATTAATGTATCTTTTTATTGCTTAATTTCTATTTCCTTCTGAAAGTTTCTGTCCTGTTCACTCCGCCTTTCTAGATTGCGTGCCTGCCGCGTTTACTTCCTCCTCTCCCGCCCCGAAGCACTCAGTTTTATTAGAAGGGTCCCCGTTATCATCACTTTCAAAATATTCTGTGATCGTACGTTCCATTTCTTTTGTAACCTAAGAGTTATTGAAAAGATATTTTTAATGCCCAACTAATTGGAGAGTTTTATTTTCTGTGGTTACTAATTTTCAGTTTTGTTAGATTTTGATTAGAGAATGCACCTGTATGATTTCATGATTTGGAAAACAGGAAGCCCTTTTTTGAGGCCCGGTATCTTACCAGTTGCACCTCCGTGTCTGGACATAGAGCTGATCAGGTGCCTCAGAACCGTCTGTGATGCTGAAGCTCTGAGATTCCCTCTGCACCCCCGAGAGGGTAGGTTGCTTCCAACACGGCCCTTTTACAGCCCGAGACGTTAGCTAAGTTCCTGAAGCCCCGGAAACCTCGGCATCAGCACGATGGGGCGACTCCAGGGCCTGCCTCAGGAGCCCGTCACGGGGTGGGTGCTACGTGCGTCCAAGTGCCAGCGGCCCGGTGCTCAGACGGGGGACCCGGCAGGTGTGACTCTCACAGGCCCGTCTGTCTGTCAAGCCGTGGGGGCCCCTCTCAGCACTATTGTCAGCTCTTCTTTACTCTTTTCAAAGTTTGATTTATTTCTTGGCACACGCCAGTGCACGGAAACCGTACCTTCATTTGTAATTTTTAAAATTAATATAATATTGCCCTATTTAATAAGTAATTTTTTTAAAAATTTTTTATGATGCCTTGATCTTAGTAGGATGACCCGGCTTTTATTTCTGTTTATGCACCTGAGATTAGGTTTCCTGTCCTTTCAGTTTTTAATCATCCTAAACTGGTTTGTTTTAGACGTGTTTCCTGCAGACAGTGTGCAGTTTGATAGAACCGAAGAGTTTGTGAGAATAACTGAGCTATTCACACTTCTCGTAACCATCTGTGCTTTTGTCTTCTTGTCCTGTGTTTCCTTCCTACTCTTCGATTGCTCATCTTTTGTCATCTAGATGATGTTTTAGTTTGATTTTTTATTGTTCTCAAGTATTCGGAGAATATATTCACTGTTCTAAATTCTTCAAACTTCTCAAAAAATGTGGATCTGGGTATTTCTAATTATCATCAAGAATAATACTAATTCTCTTGTCTTAGAAGAACACGTCAGAATCTCCGATTCCTCCACATTTCCTAAGTGGGGCGGTGAGGCCTAACTTAGCTTCCCGTCTGCCTCCATAAAGGTCCCTTTTCTCCGTGTCTGTGCCGACACGTGAGAAGAAGGGAAAGTGTAGAAACGCTCGGAGCCTGAAACCACGGCGCAGCCGTCTAGGAAGGGCCTTTGGGGGCGGTTTGAAGGCTTAGGGCCAAAAATTGCTACAAAGCGTGGAGATGAGGGAATGCAGGTATTTATTCAGATGCCTCTTGATACAAAAACCTTAGTCAGATTTCACTGAAATTTGCGTTGGGAAAGCCAATTACATCACGAAATTGGTGGAAAATCTTGTTGTTACAGTGCCGGCCCTGGCTCTGCCCGCTCACTTCAGTGGCTAGAGATAAACGATAAGGAGACAATTTCCATTTTTCTGAGCACCAGACGAGACCTTGGGTCCTCCCTTCCGCGTCACTTTTATTGAACGTAGCAGTTTGCCCAGGACCACGCGTTGCAAATTGCTGAAGATAAACATTGTATTTTAAATTACTCCAGGCAACCAGGCAGACTGAAAAAAAATCATTTGAACAAATTGAAAACTGAAATGTTGATATCAGATATTAAATTAATGTAAGTGAGATTGAAACAATATCTAATTAGAATAATTTGAAAAATGACTTGGAAATTGGAGTTGACATCAGCTTTTACCAGCCTGTCATTATTGTTACCGTGCGGCGAAGGCCCATCTTTGGCGAAGCCCTGCCCCCTCGCGGAATTCACAGGAGACCCGCAGATGAAAGTCTCATTTATTTACCCTGTTACGGCTGGAAAACAAGGGCTGCAGAACCTTTCTCGGCACCCCGAGGTGGGGGGTTTGACAAATTGACCTTTCAGTTTCCAAGGAGAAAATGCCTTTCGGATTCTCTGCCCCGACGAGCACTTTTGCATTTGAGGCTGGAGCCTGTTCAACGCTGGCACTTTATACAGCACATTAAAAGGAAGAGGAGGTTTGGAACGGCAGAGAGAGTGAAGCGGCAGCTCCCACCGCAGCGGGGGCCTGTCGTGGAGCAGACAGGGCGCGTGGCGGTCGTTCCTGGCATGGGGTCTCGGCGGGCAAAGGGGGCGGATGTGCATCAGCGTCAGCTCCTGACTCTGCCACACTGGTGAGTTAGACCAGTTCCGCGGTGATGCCCCGGCACCCCTCAGGAGGTAAACGGACAGCTCGAGTCACGCGTTCATGCCTCTCTAGCATCTGCTTCCAGAACCTTCCTCAGGGCTCTGTCTTATGCATAAGAGATAATTGAAGGAGAGCGGCTCATTGTGCTAAACCACGTGCTTCTTCACAACTCATGAGAAATGGCCTCTAGCTCATAGTCCTGGCCTCCCACCTCCAGCCCCTGCTTTGAACTGGGCAGCGCTGTTCAGAGGCCAGGGAAGTGTCTGAGGCTAGTGAGAATTAGTCACTGAGCCCTGCTGAGGAGCCCGGGGCCATCTGGGGGCTGAGCCGCAGACTAGGCCTTGCCCCCTGGACGTGTGGGAAGCAGAGAACCCAAAGCAAGCGCAGCTCTGGGGCGAAGGAGAGACCAGCGTCCACACCCAAGGCACCTGCAACAAGAAGGATCGATGCCGCCTCTAGTTCACAGTCCAGATAAGGGTGGTGGCAAATTACATAAAAAATGGAATAATTAGCAACTTTATATACACGTTTGTTTTTAGCTATATTTTGTGTAATATAAAATCATGAGGTTATTTTATATTCATCTTCCTGTGAGGTTTTTCTGAAACCTGAATTAAAACTAATTCTTCCAGAAGCACAGAACAGTGGAATAGGGGGTGAAGCTGTCTCAGAAGGGGCTGGAAAAAATAGATACTGAGACTGACCTCATTCAGAAAATAACAAAATGCCAGAATAGGATGAGACGAAAAAAAAAATTTAAGCACATCGGGTATCTGGCAATAGTGAAATTCTCAGGGATCCCAAACCAAGTGAAAGCTGAGACGCAGGGACGTAGTGGATCACGATGTCACCCCTTACCCCAGGAGCATCTTCCAAACCAGGCTGAACCTGACCTTCAGCACTTGTGACCTTGTGGAGGGCAGGTGGCAAGGCTCACGGAAGATCTGCCACGTGAAGGTGGGATCCCAGAGAACTGTGACCGCGGAACAGCAGTGAGCTGAGGCAGACCTGCGGACCTCTCTTGCAGCCACCCTGTCCCGGAGGGTGCTGCGTTGCCGCACTCAGCGCTGCTGCTGGATGTGGGGTGGGCAGGGCATGGCCCCCCGGGTACCGACCGTTGCACATATCGGCCTTCTCAGGAGCGTGCGGTTGAACACACGGCCGCACAGCCCCTCACGTCCTGAGCAAAGAATGTCCTTTAATGTGACCCCAACTGGGTCAGGCCGCCAGATGCCAGCAGAAGGAAATGTGAATCTTCTCTGAAGGAATCTTTTTTCCCCCTAGTCTCAAAGAACACCCTCAGGTAAAATTTAAAGAAATGTGAGTCCACAATAAAAAATTTCAAAGCATACTAGGTAACGGGGCACTATGGCAAAAGTCAACTGAAAGAACGGACAGCCAAGTAAAACCTCAGATATCGTAGCTGTCAGACACAGAGCATAAATTTAAGTATTCTCATGTGTTTGAGGGAATATAAGGGGAAGCTAAGTATAACCTAAAGATCAGTAGTCTCAAAAATGAACTAATTTTTTTAAAAATCGAATTTTTAAAAAATGACAGATGTAATAATAGAAATTTTAAACTCAGTAGTAGATTAGATATAGTCGAAGAGGGAATCAATGAACTGAAAGATAGAACTGAGGAAATTTTTCAGAATGCCACCCACAGAGAGAGAGAGAAATAGCCAACGTGAAATGAAGTTTGAGTCACAGAAGACAGAGCAGGAGAATCTTTTATAGATTTCATGAGAGTCCCACAAGAAGAGAGTTGTCCAGAGGTCGCCTCTGAAGACATAACGGCTGGAAAAGTTCCCATCACTGATGCAAGCACCGATTCTAGGATCCAAGAAGCTGGTTGGAGCGGAAGGAAAAGGCTTCATCTAGATTCACGATGTTTAAACTGCAGAGCATGAAAGACAAAGAGAACCTTGGAGCATCTAAGGGAGAAAGACAAGGTGTCCAGAAAGGAATAGTAGTTTGAGTCACAGCTAATCTCTCCGCAGGAGACGGAATAACGTCTGCATGATACCGAGGGGGAAATAGTCACCAGCCTAGAACTGGATACCAAGGAAAACACGTTTCCATAATGAAGTTTAATTTTTTAAGGGTTAAATAAAGATACTTTAGGAAAGTAAGAGTTTGTAACCAACGAATCTTCATTTAGTTTAATTCTAAAAAATGTGTAATAGGCAAAAGAAAATAAAGGAAGAGCTGAGACGCAGGGGGAACAGTGAGCAGAGAAAACTGCATGTACAGATGCACCTAATAAAACACATTGTGTAAGATGATGTCTTGTGAGGCGAGAAACAAGACAGAACTAAAATAGTGACAGTGAGCATGGAAACGATCGTATTAAAAATGGGACGAGGGTAACTGGGGTTAAAGTATCTTAAGGTCTTCATCATATTGGAAAGAGAGCACAGATGTTTATGGATATGAGACATGACCATCAAAATCTTTGAGGCAACAACTAAAAATCAGAAACAAAGTGTGGATATGCACATCTGTGTGAGTTGTTTGTAAGAGGCAGATAAAGACACACACAGAAGATACTGTAACCAGTGCGAATACTGATCAAACAAAGTTAAAGTGGCTACATCGAGAGTGGGCGTCAGCGGGAAGAGCATCATCAGGGAGAGGCGCCCTGTGTCATGACAGGCGTGGCAATCCCGGCTGGCCTGCCCCGACCACCCAGCCCAAACTCCGTGAGGACAGACGGACAAATCCATGCTGGTAGTGGGATGCTGTATACACTTCACATGGTAAGTGAGAAATAAAGCAAACAGAAAACCATCAGGGCACAGATTTCACACCACGAGCCCCACGCCGGAATCCGACGGGCGGCTGGAGAAGGCCGAGGCGTGTCCTTTTCAAGCGCAGGGAAGTCTGTGCAAATCGACATCTCCCAGGCGCACTCAGACGGCAGTGCTGTGGCAGCACCGACGTGAGTACCAGGAAAGCCTGTGTTTGGAAAGTTAAAACATATTGCCGAGGACTATGAGGTCAAACAAGAAATCACAATGGAAATTAAAAAATATGTAACTACACGGGAATGGAAATACCGCCTTATATTTCCAAACCTGGGGTTTGCATTGAAAGCGGCAGGTTGAGAGAAATGTGTCACCTTAACTGTTGATGTTAAAAAAGAAACAAGACTGAAACTCAAACAAATTTCTAATTTAAGAAATTAGAAAAAGAGCAACGGAATGAACTGAAAGAACATGGAAGGAAGCAAACGATGGTACTACAGTCAGAGATTAATGAACAGAAAACAAACGTGAAACAGAGAGGATTTTTAAAAAGCAAAATATTTCTTCTTTTTAAGAAACAAACTTGGCCGGGCGCGGTGGCTCACGCCTGTAATCCTAGCTCTCTGGGAGGACGAGGTGGGCGGATCGTTCTGAGCTCAGGAGTTCGAGACCAGCCTGAGCAAGAGCGAGACCTCATCTCTACCAAAAATAGAAAGAAATTAATTGGACAGCTAAAAATACATATAGCAAATTAGCTGGGCATGGTGGCACATGCCTGTAGTCCCAGCTACTTGGGAGGCTGAGGCAGTAGGATCGCTTGAGCCCAGGAGTTTGAGGTTGCTGTGAGCTAGGCTGACGCCACGGCACTCTAGCCGGAGTAACACAGTGAGACTCTGTCTCAAAAAAAAAAAGAAGAAACAAATTAGCCAAACAACTAAAAATAGAAAAAATTAGCCCGGCACGGTGGCATGCGCCTGTAGTCCCAGCTACCCAGGAGACTGAGGCAGGAAGATTGCTTGAGCCCAGGAGTTTGAGGTTGCTGTGGAGCTAGGCTGATGCCACGGCACTCTAGCCCGGGCAACAGAGTGAGAATCTGTCTCAAAAAAAAAGAAAAGAAAAAGAAAATGCTAGTGTTGTTTAATGTTTGTTCTCTTCCTAAACTTTCCAATTGTGTGACCTTGGACAAGTCAATAAACCTCTCTGAGCCCGAAATTCTTTTGTAGGATTAAAGCTACAATTTGTTGAACACCTAATTCAATCTCATTAAATTCTCAACAAACGCTCCGAGTTTAGGACAACCCCCCACACCCCATCCCCCACCTTTTACGACCAAAGAAAGCCTAATATCAGGTAGGTTAAGTGACTTGCCTGAGGTCACATAGTTATTTGGAGTAAGACCCAGGATTCAAAACTATTTGACTCCAAAGCCCATTCATTTTGCTCCACTGCTACCAAATGGAACTCATTAGCCTCACTTTACAGGCTGATGTTAGGGTTAGAGATAACATACGTGAAGTGCCTATGTCAGCAAGGGGAGCTGTCCTTCTGCCGCGACAGCCATTGAGATTCCAGCCATGGCTCTGTGCTACCCCTTGGCCATGGGCCTCAACAAGGGCCACAAGGTGACCGAGAATGTGACCAAGCCGAGGCACAGCTGCCGCCACGGTGCCTCACCAAACATCAAGTTCATGCGGGTCATAATCTGAGAAGTATATGGCTTTGCCCTATATGAGCGGCGTGCCATGGAGTTGCTCAAGGTCTCCAAGGACAAACAGGCCCTCAAATTCATCAAGAAGACAGTAGGGACACACCTCCATGCTAGGAGGAAGCAGGAGGAGCTGAGCAACGTCCTGGCTGCCATGAGGAATGCAGCTGCCAAGAAGGACTGAGTCCCTTCCAAGTACAATAAAACCTTTATAGAAATACAGGAAAGAAAACTGAGGGGAGCTATTAAAGATAAGCTTTCATTCATTAACAAATACTTATTGAGCACCTATTATGCGGCAGGCACTGTTTTGGGCACTGGGGCTGCAGGAGGAACCAAGTCCTGTCCCTGATCTTTTGGGTCCTACCCCTCATAGTAGAAGCAGATCCTAAACAAATCTGTAAACAAATGAGACAATAATCAGGTGGTGCTAGGTACCCAGAGAGTGGGTTAGACAGTGACAGGATATCCATTTCAGATTGAGTTTGAGGGTGACAATGGCACAGAATGAGCTTGTGTAGAGCCCTGTAGGAAGAGTAATTGGTTGGTATAGTGGGAAGGCGTGGGCTGCAGTCCTGAATCTATCACTTAAAAATTTGCTCTGAGGCCAGGCTCACGCCTGTAATCCTAGCACTTTGGGAGGCCAAGGTGGGAGGATCACTTGAGGCAAGGGATTCAAAACAAGCCTGGGCCATAGTGAGACCCGCCTCCACAAAAAACAGAGAAATTAACTAGGCATGGTGGCCTGTGCCTGTACTCCCAGCTACTAGGGAGGCTGAGGCAGGAGGATTGCTTGAGCCCAGGAGTTGAAGGTTGCTGTGAGATATGATGATGCTACTCCAGGCTGGGTGACAGAAGAGACCCAGTCTCAAAAAAAAAAAAAAAAAAATTTACTTTGGGGCTGGGAATGGTGGCTCATGCCTGTAATCCTGCCACTTTGGGAGGCTGAGGTGGGAGGATCACTTGAGGTCAGAAGTTGGAGACCAGCCTGAGCAAGAGTGAGACCCCATCTCTACAAAACAGAAAAATTAGCTGAGTGTGGTAGTGCGTGCCTATAGTCCCACCTACTCAGGAGGCTGAGGCAGGAGGATCACTTGAACCTCGAGGTTGCAGTGAGCTAGGCTGATGCCACCACACTCTAGCCCGAGTGACACAGCAAGACCCTGTCTCAAAAAAAAAAATTTACTTTGGGCCAGCCACTTAACTTTCTGAGCTTTAATTTCCTTGTATGTAAAATGGGGGTGCTATTTCTCACCTTGCAGAATTTATATGAGGATGAAATGGAATGACGGAAGCTCCACCCAGCATTGTGCCTAGCATGCAGTGGACCTCAGTAGGGGAAAGCTGCCCTGCTTTATTACTCCAAGGCCCTAGAAGAGCCATACTACCATTAGAATAAGCTACTTGGGGTGCCATTACAACCATGCCACACACTGACCCTGTGCCTTTGTTCCTTCTCAAATTATAGATCACCAAAAACAATGGCATCATCCCTGGGCCAGATTCCAGTGCAAAGACAACCCATTCAGAAAGATTCAGCCACCTTGGAAGACTAGAGATGTTTCTACCCAGCACCCCATGTTGGACCAGCCATGAACCAGCTTCCTGTGACTGGTCAGCCCTTGGCTCCCTCTTCCTCCTTTCTTATACCAGGAGAATACATAGGCCTGAGGCAAGATCGGGCTACAGACAGCTTCTGATTGGTCCAGGCTAATTTACTTCTGCTCCTCCCCTTTGGTATGGGCCCTGTAGGTCATGACAGGGAAGGCAGGGTTCTTGAGAGGACTTGGGTCTCATGGGATGGTAGTTTGGAGGATGGCTTTCCCCTTTCCCCAGCCCCTCTGGGCGGTATGTGGTGAGGTCCCAGCACCTGTCTTTCCTCTGAAAGTCAATTTTGGGCTAATTCCTGCAGCTAAAGAACAGAGCTCTCCCTGGGCTCTAGGCATCTCTAGTGAAACCCAGAGCTTTCATGCCAAACTTGGGCCAGGGTGGGAAATAGTAGATGGAAGTGGCTGCCACATGGGAGTTTGGAGCTGATGTGACACTACCCCTCCCCCAAAAAAGTACAGGCTTTCCTGAGCCTTGGACCAGATACTGGCCAGTTGACAGGTTTCTGCAAACTGTGCAGTCACCTTCTGGAGCAACGACACAGTCCTGGCCGAGCATTCCTATCCCTTCTGCCCCTTCTCCATAGTTCCCGAATGGTGCTAAGGATCCGCAGCAGCTGGGCACAAGCTGGGGCTGGAGCCGGCCTCAGTGCCCAGCAGGATCGTAGGAAGCTCCAGTGGGAATGGCCCCTTTCCCTTCTCCACCAGGGGTGCTCTGACCCAAGGTCATGTGGGAAAGTCCCCCACGTGCAAGTTTCCTTGAGGCTTCTGTGCACCTGAAGGCAAACTGCCTCATGCCAGCCAGCTGCAAGGTTCATTGCTGCCCCTCAGCCCTACCAGTCCGCTCCTCCTTGTGCAGCAGACCACCCTGCCCGGGTTGCTATGGTGCTAGCTTCCCCCATCACCCAACAGATGATTTCTAGGTATCAGGGAGCTAGATGGTATCCAAGGGAAAGAAATGGAGAGGTGATACAGGTTTCTACGTTGAGAAAACAGATGTTCCCCAGGCCCCAAAACCAAATTTCTCTAACTCAGCTATGTTATACAGCCTGGGACTTCACTGGGAGTGGATTTTTCCTTGTAGCTTTTAAGCAAGAACTCCAGGGAGTGTGACCATCAGATGCTCCTCTTCATTGGGTCAAAGAAGCCCCTAGCTGCTCTCGTGGCCTCCTCCCCCAACTCCCTATCCCCTCGCCTCGAAATGCCTTTGTGTATTGTGTGTGTGTGCGTGTGTGTGTGTGTGTGCTTATGCTCTGTCTCGTGGTCACTGAAGAATCCAAATAAAGAATTTCTCCCATGAGCCAGTCTGCAACTTAACCGACCTGGGCACTGGGGCCATGTTGCCATTGGATCTAGTATGTCTGTCTAATTGCTCAGCCCTACCCCACTCAGACCCCTGGGTCCTCAGTACTAATCTTAGGAGCTGGGACAGGGGCAGACATCCAGATTGCTAAGCAACCCTATGAAACTCTCCCAAGTACCCTAAACTCAACACAACCTCGTCTACTTATCTGCCTCCCCCCATCACACAGAGCCTCATGGAGGTCTTTGGAAGGTTTAAGCTGGGGACCTGCTTTATGTTTGGGAGACTCATTCTGGCTGCTTTGTGAAGGAATGCAGGCAGGAGAGCAGAAAATGAGACAGGGAGGTCCATGTGGAGGCTGCATCCATTATGGCTCTCTCCAGGCTAATTCCTTCAGGGCAGAGACCCAGCCTTATTCATCTCCACTTCTCTAATGTCCAGAGTGATATGTCATAAAGTGTTTGTTGAGTGAATGTATAAGGGAATGAATGTGTAAAGAGAGATGGCCTTTTCCTCCTGAGCTCTAACACAGCAATGGATTTGTTTCATGGGACTTATCATAGGCCTGATGCTTCTTGGAAGAGCCTTTTTCCATGACACAGAAATGAGCTAAGAAAGGAGTTTGTAATGGCCAGTCAGGGTACTGCATACCTGTAGTCCCAGCTATTCAGGAGACTGAGGTGGAAGGATCATTTGAGCCCAGGAGTTCAGGGTTGCAAGTGAGCTATGATCACACCACTACTTTCCAGCCTGGGCAACAGAACAAGAGCCTGTCTCTTTAAAAAAAAAAAAAAATCAAAGTGGTTAGCTAAAAAAGGGAATTTATTGATTCACCTAATGAAAAATTCAAATGTAGCAATAGCTGGATCCAGGGTCTGAGACTGTCATCAGGAATAATTTTATCTCTTTCTGCTTCCCTCTGTGTGATCTCATTCTCAGGCAAGCTCTCTCCAAGAGGTGACAAGATGGCCACTGGCAACTCCAAGCTTATATCCTGAGATATTAGCAACAACAGCGGAAAGAAGATCTTTTTCTACTAGTTCCAACAAAAGTTCTGGGATTGACTTCACTAGCCGATTTGGTCCTAGGAATAGGACCTCAACTAGTCACTGTGGCTAGGGGAAACAGCACTCTGACTTGGAGCCTGGGTCGTGCGCCTAAAGCTTGGGAGGGAGCAAGCTCCGCCCAAAACACACTGAGAAAGAGGGAGAGATGTGACCCCAAAGGAAGAAAATTTCGGGACTTTTACCAGATTAAGGGGGAATGGTTGCGGGGAATGGTGGGACAAAAACAGTTATTGTCTGCCATACCCAGAAATTGTTTTTTCTTAACCATTTCCCTTTTTTCCCTAACTTTTGAGGTACAGCATACATTTAGTAATATGTACCAATTTTTAGAGTTCAATTGGATGAATCCTTACAGATACATATACATTGATTGGGGCAGTCACCCTCCAGATCAAGATATAGAACATTGCCAGCTCCCCAGAAGGTTCCGTTATTCCTCTCCCTTGTCAGTATCCCCCAGAAGTATCACTATTTTGACCTTTATCATCATAGATTAATTTTGTTTGCTGTTGAATTTTATGAAACCACTTTCATAAAATTATATATACATCCTGTTTGACACAATATTACATCTGTGAGATTCATCTGTGTTATTGTATATATCAGTTCATTTTTTTCATGCTGCATAATGATCCATTATTTGAACATATCACAGTTTAGCTATTCTACTGTTTGTTTGAGACAGTCTCCCTTTGTCGCCCGGGCTAGTGTGGCAGTGATGTCATCATAGCTCACAGCAACCTCAAACTCCTGGGCTCAAGTGATCCTCCTGCCTCAGCCTCCCAAGTAGCTTGGGACTACAGGCACACGCCACCACACCTGGCTAATTTTTCTATTTTTTGTAAAGACGGGTGTCTTTTGCTCAGGTTGGTCTTAAACTCCTGACTTCAAGCAATCCTCCCGCCTCGGCCTCCCAGAGTGCTAGGATTACAGGCGTGAGCCACCGCGCCCGGCCTATCCATTCTACTGTTGATGGACAATTGGGTTGTTTCCAGTTTGAAGCAAATATAAATGAAACTGCTGTGAAAGATTCTGTACATGCCATTTGATACACATGTGCACTCATATACTCGGGAGTGGAATCATAGAGTAGGTATATGTTTAGCTTCTCTAGATACTGCCAAGTGGTTTTCCAAAGTGGCTCTACCAACTTACATTCCCACCTGCAATGTATGAGAGTTCCAATTGCTCCACATCCTTGTTAGCACTTGGCATGATTGATCTTTTTAATGTTGGTCATTCTGGTGGCAACTTGAATCCAGAATTCCTGACTTCAATTCAGGGCCCTCTTACTCTTAGTGCCCCTAAGACCAGGTTTGAATTTCTCTAGCCCAGAGTGGTATCCAAAGTCAGTGCACAGGACCCACAATATAGCAGGTAAACATCAGAGGGAGCTCCAGCCCATGGCTTTAGTGGCCAGGGAAGGTCTCAGAGCCATCAGCCCTGAAGAGACAGTCTAGTCTAGTGGCAGAGAACTCACATTCTGAGTTCAGATCCCAGTTGTGTCATTGCAGAGCTGTGCGATCTTGGTTAGTTAACCTCTACCTGAGGGTGAAACATTAGTACCTACCTCATAGGGTTATTATGAGAATTAAAAGACTAGATAGAGGCCTGGTGCGTTGGCTCACACCTGTAGCCCTAGCACTCTGGGAGGCCGAGGTGGGAGGATCGCTTGAGGTCAGGAGTTTGAGACCAGCCCAAGCAAGAGTGAGACCCTGTGCCTACTAAAAATAGAAAAGATTAGCCGGGCAACTAAAAATAGAAACAAAAAACATTAGCCAGGCACGGTGGCGAGCGCCTGCAGTCCCAGCTATTTGGGAGGCTGAGGCAGGAGGATCGCTTGAGCCCAGGAGTCTGAGGTTGCTGTGAGCTAGGCTGACACCACGGCACTCACTCTAGTCCAGGCAACAAAGCAAGACTCTGTCTCAAAAAAAAAAAAAAAACAATAGATAGACATGAAATAATTATTGTGCTTGACACATGATAAAGGCTTATAAATGATAGCTACTGCTGCTCTTTCTATTGTTAGCCTGAAGGTAAGCCCTGGTCCCACTTGTGAGGTAAGGCCACAGGCAAATAGCATCTGGCATAGCCTCCTGTATTAAGATTCAGTGATTTATTAAATGCCAGAAACCTAATCAATCTGACTGAAGGGGGGAAAAAGGCAACATTGGCCAAAGGTAGCTCTTCCCTGGGGTTCACCTTCCACTGCTGGAGAACCCCCGCTTATCCCAGGCCCCCCAGGTTTTGTGGCCAGTGAGGAGAAGAAATGGAATCCAGATAAAATGGAAGCATGCTCTTAGCCCAGAGCTAGATGCAAAGCGGGTGTTTGGGATGTAATAATCCCCCTACGCAGCCACAGATCTAGACATGTACCCATATAGTAGCCATGAGGGGTGACGTGAGGGGCCCCTGGCCTAGGATTCAGGAGCCCTGGGTATTGGTCTGAGCACCACCATTGGCTCCATGTGACCTGAGGCCTTGATGCTGTCTGTGAAGTGGAAGTTGGAAGACATTAGCAGTTCTCAGCTGTTGTCCTAAACAAGTAGTGGTGGGCAGGTAGGGGTTCCTCCCAAAGTAGATAAAGAAGAAATCCCTAAGCGAGCACAGTGGCTCGTACCTGTAGTCCCAACTACTCGGGGGCTCAGGCAGGGGATCACCTGAGCCCAGGATTTCAAGGCCAGCATGGGCAACATAGTGAGACCCTGTCTCTTTTTTTTTTTTTTTCGGGACGGAGTCTTGCTTGTCACCTGGGTAGAGTGCTGTGGCATCAGCCCAGCTCATGGCAACCCCAAACTCCTGCGCTCAAGCGATCCTCCTGCCTCAGCCTCCCAAGTAGTTGGGACTACAGGCACGTGCCTCCACTCCCGGCTAATTTTTTCTATTTTTAGTAGAGACGGGGGTCTCACTTTTGCTCAGGCTGGTCTCAAACTCCTGACCTCAAGCAATCCTCCTGCCTCGGCCTCCCAGAGTGCTAGGATCATAGGCGTGAGCCACTGCACCTGGCCAAGACCGTGTCTCTTTAAAAAAGAAGATGAGGAAAGCCTTTCCCTCACAGCAGACCCTGCCAGATAAGCCGTTGCCACCCCCAGCCAGAACCTATGATGGGCAGTCACTAGCGTCACGTGTAATAGGAGAAACACTCCCTGCCATCCATTCACCCACCTAACAGCCTCACCTGGTCTGCCTTGTGCCACGCCCACATTACAGAGACAGGGCAGACACGTCCCTAGCCTGGCACTGGCAAGCTCACTCACTGTCCATGTAGGCTGCTTCACCTGTCTAGGAACTTCAAAATGCAGAAGAAACCTTAAGGTTCTGTAAATGGGTCAACCCTGCCACGCAATGACCCCAGTGGCCACTAGGTGGAGAATGTTCCTTTTTGCTGGGCATGGTAGACCAGCCCCAGGACCTTACTGTTTGACTTAATGCCAAAGAAAATAAGGTGACTTTTCATGAGCTCCTGTACTTAATATTTCACTTAACTCTCAAGACAACTGGAAATGGCTCGATTTCACAAATTTCACTGAAGAATCTCAGGGGCAAAGTCTTGCAGAGCCTGCACAACAAAGAAGTAACCTTGGAGGGATTTGATCCCAGGCTCCCAATTCTTTCTTAGCACTTCTGCTCTCTACTTTCCAAGGCTACCTTGCTCTTCTCTCGGGACATTTCCCTCAGGGACACCTCTCTCTTTGAGGGCTGTGATTTAGTCACCTTCCTGGGAGCATACCTGATGTCTGGACTGCTCTGCGTCCTTTTACTTTTTTCCTTTCAGTAACATCTCCATTTTAGACCCTGCGGTTCTGAGGGACTGACCCCTGCTTTGTGATTCAGGGGTGAGCCTGCGACCCAGCCTGAGCAATCAGAATCGTAAGTCTGGAGCTGTTAGTGGCCATCTATGCCCACAGGTGAGGACAATCTGCCTGAGAATTAAGCCAATACAGAAAAAAACAGCTGAGAGATGAGAAGAGACTGATTTCTGATGAGTACTTGGATCCAGCCATACCTGAAGCTAATGTGCCCAGGACTTTTGAGTTACGACTTTTTCTTAAGTCAGTTTGAGTTGGTTTTCTATCACAACCAAGAGTTCTGCCTAATACCTGCTCTAATTCCCCTTGTCAACCTCCACTCATCCTGAGATCAGTGATCTGCAGGGCTAACTTGGCTGCCCTTCTGTGTTCCCAGATGCCCTGTGTTTCTCTCTAGCATTGCCCCTAATATACTCTGTTATGATGACCTATAATATACTTCCTATACAATTTCCTGTCTTCTCTTTCAGACTAAAAGCTCTTTGAGGGCAGGAACTTGGTCTTATGTCTTATTCATCATACAGGGTCCCTGGTTCCTAGAACAGGACCTTGATTATGTTTGTTTTGTTTTGTTTTGAGACAGGTTCTCATTCTGTCACCCAGACTAGAGTGCCGTGGCATCATCCTAGCTCACAGCAACCTCAAACTCCTGGGCTCAAGTGATCCTCCTGCCTCAGCCTCCCAAGTAGCTGGGACTACAGGCACATACCATCATGCCCAGCTAACTTGTCTATTTTTTGTAGAGATGGGGACTTGCTCTTGCTCAGGCTGGTCTTGAACTCCTGGTCTCAAGCAATCCTCCTGCCTCAGCCTCCCAGAGTGCTAGGATTACAGGCATGGCCTCTGCACCCAGGCTGATTATGTTCTAATAACTGCTTGATGATTCAATAAAT
>CAUYSK010062437.1:0-44691 GCA_963575035.1 Avahi laniger | reverse complement strand
CCAAGAATGGAAAAACAAGCAGCACATGTACTCACCATCAAATTGGTATTAACTGATCAACACTTACATGCGTTTATAGTAATAACATTCATCGGGTGTCGGGCAGGTGGGAGGGGGCAGAACAGGATGGGTATATACACTCCTAATGGGTGTGGTGTGCACTGTCTGGGGGATGGACAGGCTTGAAGTTCTGATTTGGGTAGGGCAAAGGCAATATATGTTACCTAAACATTTGTACCCCTGTGGTATGCGGAAATAAAATAAATAAATAAATAAATTAGAAAGGGAAAAAAATGTATTATAGTTAAAAAAGAATATTAAATATAAGGTCTGCCCTCTATTTGGCATAAAGTTTTGAATAAGTGGTTTGATGGAAAATATCTACAGATCCAGGTTCCTTTTCATGACTATGATAGTAGCTGGCATTTTTCAGCTTTAAATATATTACATTCAGAGTGACATCTTCAGTAAAGAAGGTTGGTAATATTCAAACAGTTTAAAATGGCCCCATTTTGTAAGATTTTGTAATATCATTATCACAATAATTTAGGAATGAACTGTCACAGCCCTTAGCTCTGCCTGCTGTTGAAGAGAAGCCATCGGGCTACGTAAATACTTCCCTTATGGAGCTTTTAGGAGCATGAGAGCCACCCAGTTAGCAATATGGACAGGCTTGATAAACCAAGCCCACAGTCAAGGGGCCATTAAAAGCACAGACTGAATTAGATTTGTTGCACCCTCAATATTAATTAAACATTGATGGTGAGCCTAACTGTTCAGAAGCAGGGGGCATCGATACCAACTGCATGTGCAAATCAACAATCCGAGAGCTGAAAGGGCCCTTAGAGATCATCTATCCATCTGGTCTCTCCTGCTGGGGTGGAGAAAAGCAGAGTAGAACACGGGGCATGAGAGTAGATGAAGAAACAGCCTGGCATCGAGGGGTACAATTAAAATAATACCTGCTGGGAGCTGCTTTGAGAGAGAGAGAGTACAGACAGAAGACGGTGGGATCTGAGCTGGGAAAATAGCAAGTACAAACACAGAGACAAGGGCTGATTCAGCTGGAGGAAACCAAGCAAAAACCCTGGAGGTAGGCAAGGTGGACAACGATGAGTTCATGCCCATCTTGCCCAGAGGAGTTTCTCAGGGCTGCCCTGTCTGGCAGGTGCTGAGCAGGGGGTGGGGAGGGTCAGCGAGGGAGAGGGATTTGGCAGAAGAGCTCCACCAGGGATCCAAGTCAACTTTGGCAGGGTTGGACTCAGATGTCAACTTCAAGCATCCCTGGAAGCGCAGCCTAAGGCAGAATTTCATCATTTTCAAACGCCTGTCATTTGACCAGGTTTTGACGCCTGTCATTTGACCAGGTTTTGGGAAAGAGGCCATCAATGTGTAACACCTTTTTCTGTCCTCCCAAGTGCAACTATAAAATGTGAAAGAATATTCACAGGAAAAACTGGGCGAGGATTACTATCAATGGCACGGACAACAGCAACACTTCACATCTCTGCCTTCCCTGATGGGGCTGGGCCACGGATGTCCAAATGCAGCTGAAACACAACAGGCGAAGAGTTCCTGACACCCTTCAGGGCCCAGCACAGGCGGGAATCAGATGTTCCCACTGCTGCCACCTCACAACATCATCACAGTACCGAAACGACAGCCAAAGTGTCACCCAAAAGAAAACTGGGAATCCTGCCCTTTCACTTCTCTTCATGTACAAAGTTATGCCCAGATGCTGCACCGCTATACCTGCCTCAGGGACTTGGGGACACTGTGTAGCACCTGTTGGCATAGCCCCACCCTGGCCATGGTCACCTTGTGAGGTCCTTCAGGGAGTCCTGTTCCAGGATATCACTGGGATGGACATTGGGAGGAATGGGCTCCCTGGCATCATCAACCCCATAGGACGCCTAAGTACTGCAGTCGAGGAACAGGTCGGATAGGTGGATTGCAGCTCTCGTGCATGCACCACAGCCCATATGTTATTCCAGAGAAAACGCATTCCTTCAACTCCAAATATGGAAAAGGCAGAATCGATATTTGTCTCTGTGCTCTCCAATTCCCTGCCTCTGCCCTTTGTCTTTCTGCCAGAAGACACTCACAACCATATGAAGCCTGCTTTTCAGGAGGGGCTCTTTTTCTTCCCTGGAGAAACTTGGCAATGTCTGGAGACATTTTTAGTGCCACAATGGGGGTCAGGGGGGAGCTGCTACTGGCATCTAGTGAATAGAAGTCATGGATGCTGCCCGCCTCTGTCCTTCGCCCCACAATACACAGGACAGCCCTACACAGCACAGGATTATCTGACCTCAATGTCCACAGTGTGGAGGTCAAGAAACTCTGACATAGAAAAAAAAAGGATTGCTCATGGAAAAAATCTTACAGCCATAATGAAAGAAGCTTCATGTCATCATGATAGGTAGAATCTCTTAAAAAAAAAAAAAATGCATAAACCCAGGAAGATTTTCTTCTGAAGGTCTCCTTAGTACTACCGGCAATGGGTGGAGCGGTGGCCGTGGTTACGTCACACCAATCTTCAAGGCCAGTCTCTTCATATTTCTCTCCACTCCATCTTCACACTGCTTGCTCATCTGTATGTGTGTGATCTCCTTCCATCTCTGTCTTATGTGCACGTTTGCATTTAAGGACCACCCAGACAATCTGGAATAATCTCCCCATTTCAGGATCCTTCACATAATCACATCTTTGCCATATAAGGTGTCACATTCATAGGTTCCAGAGATCAGGACACAAATATTTTTTGGAGAGACATTTTTCAGCCTATCCTACCATGTCACTGCCAATACTGTTTAAATCACAGGAAGTCGGGTCCTGACAGTCCCAGAAGGAAAACAAGCAAGGCAGTGACAGATACCCCTGACATGCTAAAGCATGGACTCTCTCAGTTAACCCTGCTGCTATTTTCTAAACACAATGAAATCGTCACAGATTTGAACCACCACATAAACCAAACTCAATTTCATACCTGCTTTTACTTTATGATGGGCTAAGCAACATATAGTGGTGGAAACAGTATGTTTCATTTAACGCTCACATTCATGATCGTGTTCATGGTGCTCATGAACCTTGGTCATCCACTGCTGTTTCTCTGTGCAGATATGCAGTGATCGTTGACATGCCATCTCAGAGTAGAGGCATCAAAAGCTGCCATGATATTAATGTTGGACACATCTAGACAAAGCCAAGCCTTTAGAAGTTAATATAAAACCAGCCACTATAAAATTCACATGCTAGCATAGCAGGGAACTGTCGATAGTGAGAAAAATGATACATATCCATTCATTCAGCAATTTTTCCCTGGCCTGTCCTAGGCTCTAGATGAGAGGAAGAGAAAGGGACCCCTCCACAAACATGAATTATAATGTAGGAAAAACTTTCAAAACCTAATTTGCCTAGTTTTTCCATCAGTCTGTTTAAATGTATTATCCTTTGCTGATACTACAGATACTGCAGACAATTTGTGAAATTACATTAAAGTATAAAAAGGAAAAACCCAAACCACTCACCACATGATCATTTTCTAATTAACTTATTTCAAATAGTAAATTTAACTTAAATATAAAAAATACAAAGAATTTGAGGACAAATTTAAAGAATGCCTAAACTTCATATCAATATTTTTCAGCATATATATCAACTCCTAAAAGATTCCCAAAGGTGCCACTAAATTAAAAAAAAAAAGTTTTAAACACATAGAGTATGAGGTCATAAGACTGTCATTTACTTGTTAACCATATTTCTTTATAGCACATATTTATGTTTCCAGGAGGTATAATATTCTACAAAGTAGCTAGAAGAGAGGCTTTTGGATGTTCTTACTACAAAGAAATGATAAATGCATGAGGTGCTGGATATGCTAAATACCCTGATTTGATCATTATATATGTGTATCAAAACATCAATTTTATCCCGCAGATATGTACAAATATGTGTCAATAAAAAAATTTTAAACACACAAAAACTATTTAATAAGAATCAAAAGAAACAAATAAAAACAACCCTTGAAAATTACAAAATTTAACAAATCCTATAGAAAATATTTTGAGAAGAACAAATTAGGAAATTTAAGCTTGCTTTTAGCATGATTGTCAAAGAGATGCAGAAAGCAAACAATGAGTGTTTCTCAGCAAAATATCCCATTTATAAGAAAGGAATCACTTGGGGAAAAACAAAATAGACATCGTGGAAAATTATTATATCACAAACTACAATAAAGCCTAAGGAAGTACACATAAATAAAGATCGTGGTCTTTATGTTCCACCCAGATTTGCTGGCTTCATTCCTTATACTCAATTACTCAAAACCATCCTCTGTGTTTTATATTTGGAGCACAATTTTCTTGTATACCTACTTTCTCTTGTATATTTATCTTTGTTTTTCATGTAATTTCTAATTGTATTTCTATTTTTCTTATTGATAAAATTAATCTTCATATAACTTACTACTTTTTCATTGTAAAACTTGTAATTTGTATAAAAAGATCTACTTTCATCATAAAGCCATTTTTTATGGAACCCTCTAATTTTCTTCTTCATATCTTTTGATGAACTCTCTATATACACGAGACATTATATTTATATTATATGAATTCTTTCTTGATCTATTTTGTCTTTCCATGTCAGCCTTTTCATGATTTATGGACACAATATCATCTTTATATCATTTTATAACTGAAGTTATGCACTCAATTCATAAAGAAATCCACAGAAATTAATTAAAAAATAGACATCCTCTATGTTGTAGCCCATATCCTGTTTGTTCAAAATGAGAGCTTCCAACTCTTTCACTGATTTATTTTCATATTTTTCTTCAAATCTCTACATAATAAGGTTTCACTGTTTTTTTTAAAATTTTTTCAGTTAGAAATATTATTTACTAGCTCCTTCTAAACCTCTCTCTCTCCTCCATTAACTCAGACACATTCTCCCTTCTCTACTTCCTCAATATTGATTTATCATGATTCTGCTTGGGTATGTAGTATTTACATATTTATAACTATGCAAATTATATTCACAAATGGGTCATGAATTAAGACATGACTGCATTTTGATCCTCAAAACAATTTTGTTTCCCATATAATTGTCTCTTGTTTGTTTCTTTTTTGACATAGTTACTATCTATTTTTCTCCCGCACCCAACTGTATGTCTCCAGTTTGTCTAAATACATTCGAACACTTCAGGTATCCCATTATTGTTAATCTCCTGGAAAGATGTCTTCTGCAACCATACCATCTGCTCCAACCTAGACTGGTTGTTCCCAGGCCTGCAGCACAAGAAGTCCACAATTATCTCCTTTTCCCTCATCCTGGGACCATTTTTCTTCCTCTTTCTTCAATTGAACCTTCTATTTCCTGGGCCTTGTGTATTAACCATACACTGTTCACATACTTCTCCTCATTTTCCATCTCTTAGATTTTATTTAACTTTCTGGGAGATTTTATCAAATTTATTTTCTAATTTCCCACTGGTATTGGCATTTTGATGATCATATCTTTTAAAATAATCTATGAAGGCTTTCTAATAAACTGAATATTTCTTTTTCTTTGTTTCATGGGTGCACTACCTTCTCCTATTTTAGAGACATTAACAATAATTTCTTTTCTCTATTTCCTCCAAGTTTCTTGTTCAATTTGGGTCATTCTCTGTTTTTCATCGTGGACACTGTAAGAACATTAGAGCTGCGCACACGAGTTACTTTGCAGACCAGCCATCAATAATGCCTGCTGCTCTGGATGGGACTTACTGTATTGGAGTGACTGCCAATATCGATGTCCTTAAGACTGTAGTTGTAGGCTGGTTAGATACCAATAAAAATCTACCTCAAGGCCCCTATAGAATATATGAGAACAGACATACTACACACCAGGGGAGAGAGGCTGGACTGTCAATATTCACCAAGCAGATACACACTGAATTTCCCTGTTTTGTTTTTTTGTTGTTGTTGTTGTTGTTTTAATGGGAGTTCTCAAACTATACCAAGCTGTCTTAGACCAATGTACCCGCAGGCTTATCGTCTTTCACCATGAAACCCGTCTTCTTTCAGCATGACACGGGAGCAGCTGTACTAAGCTACAAAGTGAGGGAGAAGGGATATCTGGGTTTCTGCCATTGTCTCCTGAGTCTGCAGTTTCTCTTGAAAAATCAGCTGTGAGTCTTATTTTTGATCCTCTGAAGGGCCTATGCCTTTCTCCCCAACTCTGGAATACTTTTAAGAACTTTCTCTTTGTTACCAGTTTTCAGTAGTTTGATTATAACGTGTCTAGGTGTGTTCTGGGATTATTCCTCACATTTGAGGTTTACTGAGCTTCTTAATCTGTGAGCTTATATCTTTTATCATCTTGGAAAAGTCTCAGCAATAATTACTATGAATATAGCTTCTGCCTTGTTTTTTCTCTTTCTCTCCCCCCTTCTATCTTTTTGAGACTCAGGCAACGTGTGACTTAGAGTTTTAAGGCATCACATGTGTCTCTGACTCTTTTATCTCCCCCCTCCCCAGTTTTCCTCTGTACTTCAGTTTGGATATTTTCTGCTCACTGGTCTTCCAGTTCACTAATCCAATATTCTGCTATATCTAATCTGCTATTAAAATAATTTACTTAGTTCCATATTTCAGATTTTCTTTAAATTTTAAAATGTATTTTTATTTTTTTATTCTTTTTGGTAAAATTTTCCATTCCTTAATCAATTCTGTCCAAATTTTCCTCTACTTTCTTAGATACAATAACCATCATTATTTAAAGTCCTCCTGTTCTGATGTTACTAACTGGTTCATCTGTGGGACCAGTTCTATTGCCTGTTCCTATCCACTCTATCTGTCATGAGGGCCTGCCTTTTCTTCTCTCTGGAGTATTTTACTGCATACTTGCAGTTGTGGATAAAAAAATTGCAGACAATCCAAATTATGCTACTTCCACCAAAGACTCTTCCGTTAGAGAGAGCTGTTTTTTTATTCTCTTCTGTGGATTAGAGGTAGGCGTGGCAGGGTGAAGACAGGGATTGATCAAGTCAATCAATTCAAGGACTGCGCTAAATCAAGGATGAGGTGAGTGTTGTGAGACTCAATATACTTCCGATTCATCCTGGTTTCCAGGTCATGGCAGGAATTTCAAGAGAGAACCCACTGCGTATTTATCTCCTCAGCCCTATAAGAATGTGAGAGATTTTTCCACTCTGTTTTATTTTAGAAATTTAGCTATATACACCACACAACATCAAAGTTTGGCAAACATCTTCAGAAGACTGGAGCCCTGGACCTTCACAGAGTCTTTAATTTACAAATAGACCTCACTGTGACTGCCCAATATTTGCTAGTTTCTCTGAGGAGTAGCTGTCTTCTGGAGGCATCACTTACGTATGAACCCAAAATAGTTTTATCTCCTATTTTTTTCTTGTGGGTTTCTAACACTTAAAAATTATCTTCTGTCCTCAAAGTGGTATATCAGATAAGAGCTGAGGTAATCATGAGCACTCAATCTTCCATCTTTTCTTGAAGAATGATTCTTTCTCTTGTGTTCACAGATATTTTCCTTTCATATAACTTTGTTATAATTTAAATGTTTTGTTTCTGATGAATGTAAGATCAGTATATGGGTTCTCTTCACCCTTTTGAACCAGAAACCAATGGCTCTAATTTAAAATTGCCTTTAATTTCAATGTTCTTTTATTCAAATGGTGCTTGACAATTTTTTGGTAAAGAATTGCATGAAGTCTCTGGACTTCCAATATTAACATAATTCCAAATTATAGTCATACCTATTTTCTCATGAAATAGATTACTCTTAATAGGGAACTTATACATGAGAAACTTGCCTCTGTGTGATCTAGAACACACATAAAGAAAAATGAAGTATCCCCAAAAGTTGAAAAGAGTTGAATTTCGAAAATTAAGCTGTACAATCAACCCATGTAAAATCATTGCAAAGATCATGTAGTATCATTTGAAAAAGGCAGAATAGTCCCCAGACCAGTAAGAATTGACATAATCTGATTAAACATTGGGGTCTAATGAAGAAATAATATATAAACTCCTAAAGGCTAACTATAAGAGCACAACAAAAGGAATGTTTGACAGATACACGTTTATCAAGGGCAGCGTCCATCTTAGCTCTATCCACGGTGACTCTACCCAACTGCATCACAGTTATGAATAAATTCAGGTGACAAATGGCTCATGTGTGAAAAGGGCACCAAATCAAGAATTTCAGACTATTCACTCCAGAGAACGATAGGCTGATGTTACTCATGTTTTTTTCATTTATATTTCTCCCTTGCTTTTAATTTTCATTTGTGCCCTAGGTAATGGGCAGCTCAGTTAATAGAACACACTATCTCCTACCCAAACAAGACTTCATTACTTCAATTTGAAACCAAGAGTTTTCCCGGTGTGTTGGCTTATCTATTTCCGTCAGCATGTTGGAAGGGCACGCAGGTGAGGGAAAGGAAAGCAGGGCAGAGAACTCTGAGCATGCCCATCACTCAGCAGCCGTGGCAGGCACTCGGGCCATTTTGTAATGGAAGCAGAATTGCATTTTAGATAAGTGGAATGAACCTCTCCATTCATCTAGAAGCCTGTGATTGCCAGACAGTGTTTGCTTTTGGCTTACAGAGATTTCCTGATCTCGTTTCACAAAACTAAGTGATGCACACGACTAAGAAAATTATTCACACATCTTCAATCCTTCTGTTTTTGAGGCCACAAGTAAAGGAGAAATTCAGAAATGGATAAAGAGAGTTATTAGAAACTAAGGTATGCACAATACAACAGGACACATTCAATAATGAAGTATGTATTTCGTTTTCTTCAAAGACATAAAAGCACTTTACTTCTTCAATGGTAAAGATCAGTGTCTGAGCAGTCAGAGTTCGCAACACCAGGAAACCCTAAGCAAGAAGAACTCATCTCCCCTCACAGAACAGGGCCCCATCCCTGGCCACCGTCAGTGTTGGCTGATCCTGGATCCTGCCTGCCCCTTCTCTGGAGAATGGCTCTTGGCTGATGAGAGCCCCCTCACCAGGATATGTCACCAAATGTTCTCAATTCAGCAGTCCATAGCTAATGAAAAAAGGACAAAGGAGAGTCCAGTATAAATTGCCAACTCCCTTGCCTGAAACAGGATCAGCTGTGGCTCTAGTCACACTGCACAGCTGGCCCTGGGATCAGCTGAGAACAATTCCTTGCTTCCTTTCTTTCTCTACTGTATCCTTCACTTCCTAGCTCCTGAGAACATGCCCTAAATAAAGCACGTGTTCATGAATCGCTGCCTCAGACTGTTTCCAAGGCACGTGACCTAAAATCCACATATAAATGACAACTACAAACGAAGAGTTACATTCACCCTGAGCCAGATATCAACTATAGGTAGTATGGCCGCCAGTGCAAATGAGCACAATGGGTAACACGTTGGTTAGTGATCCAGCAGCAGTTGTCCTCAGGCGCCCTGAACACCCAAGTCCAACTCCTAGCTCTGCCACATACCAGCTGGGCGATCTTGGTTAAATCTCGTAAACTCTCCAAGCTGCAACTCCTCCAGCATAGAATATTGAAAATAATACCTTCCTCTTCATGCTCGTGGAGAACTATCTGAGCTGATGCTTGCAAAGAGCCTAGAACAGAGTCAGGACACAAGGAATGCTGTCTGCTAGTATTATGGCTGCTGTCACCAGTATTTCATGAGAAATTAGGTCACTAAAGTTACATCCAATAAGCGTAACACCATGTTTCAAATTAGTAGAGAAAGTTTTCCTTAAAGGAATCCAGGCATCATTTACACAATGACGGAAGAAAGAGTGAGTGGACGGACGATACATATTAAAATTTTAATGCCGACAGGGACTTTAGGGATAATCCAGTCTACTCTTCTTCCTGACTCTCTGCTCCAAAACATACTGTAGAGAAAATTGAGGTCCAGAGAGGTTAAGTGGTTTGTTCAGAGTATCCCTGCTTGTTATTTACAGAAATGTTAGAAGCATGCATAAATCTGTTTGTGTGTAGTAAAAAAATTAGAAGGGTGGGGTGTGGTAGGGGAAGAACAGGCAACAGTTAAGTGCATCCCTAGGGGCCAGTCTTGTCCATCCCAGCACTGTTTGGGAGAAAATGCCAATGCCTGCCCATGTCTGAATGCCCGAGTTTTCTACTTCATCCTGGGTGTGCAGACAAACCACATTTTCTGGCCTGCCTCGCAGTTGGTTGAGGCTATATGACTAAGTTATGGCCAGTGGAATTTGGGCAGAAGGGATATATCACTTCCTGGGATGGCCCAAGCAGATCTCCTCCACATGATCCGCCATTCACTCCATCCTCTTCCATGCCTCGCCTGGAGGTGTGGGTTAAAGATGTGGATACCATGAGGGAATATTTTAGGTTCCTGAATGGCAGCACAGAACCGGGTCCTCACAGATTTTGCACTGGACTGTCTTGTGAGGGAGAAATCAGTCTTTTGCATGCGAATGTTTAGCTATTGGAAGTGCAGGGTTGTTTTAATGGCAGTTAACTCAATTTGGCTAATATTCTCTGGAACTAGCAAAATCTCAGTCCTCATGTATATAAAATATACATAAGCAGCATAAATCCTCTGGGAAATTATGAAAAAAGGGGGATAAATGTGTTTGAATAAGTGGGTAGATAAAACAGCTTTTGATGGGAAATTTTCACCAAGGGAGCAGATGTAAGAACCTAAGATCTAGGGAGAAATGTTTGCACTATCTTATGTTCCCAACACACAGCTCACAGTTTACTGGGATCTATGTAATTATTGCACAGGGAATCCAAATAAACACATCAACCAAATATTGATAAACTTAAAAGCATTATACTACATCATATTGTGTTCACTCATCCATTCAGGAAATATTCACTGAGAACTTGCTAAGTACTAGGTACCATAACAGGTCACAAATTTTTTCTTAAAGGAAGGGTGAGTATATATTTTAGGTTTTATCGGCCAGATAGTCACTATTGCCACTGGGCAAGTCAGCTGATAAGCAGTCATAGACATTATGTAAAAAAAATGGGTATGTCTAGGTTACAATAAAGCTTGTTTAACTACGATCACAGGCCAACAATATGCAAATGAATGGCTGTGACTGTGTTTTGATAAAACTTAACTGTGATCCAACCACCTTAGTTTGCTAACTCCTGAAAGCTTTTCCACTTCTACAACACTATGATTTTCAAAACATATGGTAAATAAAATCAAAAAAGAAAGTTTAAAATCATGTTTTTGAGAGCTACAGGACAGTCTTTCCTTACTCAATAAATATAAAACATAATTTAAAAAATTAATCAATGTGAATGTCTCATTGGAATAGTTACTCTAAATTATTAATCAGTATGTCATTCTTTAAATTACATAGAAGAATTCCAACAGAGGGTACTTATATTATAGCGTTATGACCCATTAGAAAGGGTATTATAAATTGACTCAATTTATTTTTAAATTTAATTTCATATTAATAAAAGAAAGTAATTTAAACTCAAAAATCCCAGCAGCTTCTTTAGAAATGGCCACTAAGGAGTCATTTGTGTATAATTATATATTAAGATATATATGAATAAATATAAAGAGAGAAATTCCCTAAGCATATCAAGATCTTATAGATTCAATCAAGTAATCTTAACATCACAAACTAGAAAAATGGCTTCCTCAAAACATGTGGAAACTGAGGCAGCAATCATCTAACACAGGGTTTCTCATCCTTGGCACTAGTGCCATTCAGAGCTGGGTAAGTTTTTGCCACTCGGGGAAGGGCTCCCCAGTACATTGCAGGATGTTTAGGACCATTCCTGGTCTCCACCCACTAGGTGCCAGTCAAAGCCTCCCTTACCAGTTGGGGCAACTAAAAATGTCCCGGGATACTGCCAAATATTCCCAGAAGGTAAAATTACCCTTTGTTGAGAACAATCGGTCTAGAAATTGACTCAAGTTGAAATTCAATTCCCCAAACCCAGATATACAGGGGGGGAGAAAAAGATTAACATCCAATTTCACTTTCGAGAGAATTCTCTGCCAATATTGATCAGGTAGTCGGAGAGATTTAACAGCTTTCAATTTAGAAACTACGGAGAGGCAGGTGGAAAATTGGAAGAAAGATCTCAGTTGTTCTGCTTATCCCCTTATCCCAGTAGCTGTGAGGGAAAAATAGGCAGTGAATTCCTTTTCTTTAGTAACGAAACAATGTAAAAATGGACATGGAGCTATTTCCCAAAAGAACGTTGGAAGGATGGTGAGGTTAAATGAGCTGCAGTCCCCGTGTGTCCTTCAGACTGTTCCACGAATGTCCACCTCGGGCCATCCGTGGTGGGATCCCAGATGGCCACACGTTGTGAGTTAGTCCTGCAGCCAACTGCATGCTTCTGTTTTTCAAAACCTTTGTTCTTGTAAAATAATCTCCATGATCAAGGCAAGAAGAAAAGTGATGCTGAAGATCTGAATCTGTTATTATGACATGAAGTAGGAAAAACACATAATGGTCAACTATTACTGTGCCTGAAAATGATTGATTTTTAATATGTAATCACTAAATTTCAGCACAAAGGGAGCTGCAAAGAAATTCATCACAGCCTCTGAGTGGAAAGGCACCTTAAAATGATAGCACATTAATATTTGATTCTCTAGTCATTGATGAAAAACAGGTTTTATTTCCTTAAATTAAAAGCAACACTTGGTCTTTCTCTTTAACATATTAGGACATATCTGTTTGATATAAAGCCCACCTGGTCATGGTGAATTATTTTTTGGTATGCTGCAGGATTCGATTTGCTAAAATTTTGTTGAGGATTTTTACATCTATATTCAAGAGAGATATTGGTCTGTAGTTTTCTTTTTTTGTTGTGTCCTTTCCTGGCTTTGGTATCAAGGTGATATTGGCTTCGTAGAATGAGCTAGGGAGGATACCATCTTTCTCAATGTTGTTGAATAATTTCTGAGGTATAGGTATGAGTTCTTTGTATGTTTGGCAAAACTCAGAAGTATAGCCATCTGGTACAAGACTTTTCCGTTTTGGGAGGTTTTTAATTGCTGCTCCAATTTCTCAGCTTGCTCCTGTGGATTTTTGAAATGACCAAAGGCAATTTACAGTTCATCGTGCTCTACGGGGAAGGTAAGAGTTATTGGAAGTGCTGTTGACAAGCTGGTGAATGTATATCAAAATATTCTAGAATAATTTTCTAGAGCTCACCAAGAACAGGATAGTGCTTATGACCATTTCTAGTATTTGTTCAGGATTTGTCGTGCAGTTTTGACTAAGAGTGATATAATTTAATAGATTGTTAAAGTGGGGTGCCTGGATATATTTTTGCCATCTCAGAGGACTCTGGAGACTTACAGTTTACCACCCAAGTGACCATGTTCTGGGGAAAAAGTAAAAAAAAAAAAAATTATGTTAGAGATTTTTTTTTAACCACATGCTAAGTACAAATGAATTGAAGTTAATTTATATGTTTTGGTCTTTGGAATGGTGGAAAGGAGATACTTTTATGTTAATAGAAAATGTGTAATTTCTCACTCAGAAATATTCATGGATCTTAGACTCCCTTTCCTCAATGAGCTTAGAGCAACTATCCCAAGCACTTGGCAGCTGGAAAGTCCTTGGCATATTGTAAGTACTCAATAAATAAATAATTATTTTAAAATAAGGGTGATAAGGTAGTTAGACTTGATATTTTAGGTAAATAAGCAGTTTGAATTTTAGAAATTCTAAGCATATAAACTCTAGTTTTAGCAGTTGCCTATTCCCCAAGCCTATAACCATCTAACTAACTTCCTCTCACCCTGCCTTCCAAATTTAGACATAATTCTAACTTTAGGCAAGTATATTAAGTATGTATATATCAAAACTAAGGCTTAGCATCAACATTTAAAAAAAATAGTTGTTTCCTGAATTTGCCAAACAAGTTGTCTTTCATTTTTTGCATATGTTGGTTCCTCTGCTTGGCATACTTCATTTCCAGGTATTTGCATGGCTTTACCCTTACTGCCTTCAGGTCTCTGATAAAGCAGCCCCTTATCAATGAGAACTTTTCTGCTTAACTTAAACAAAAGAGCAATCTTCTGGACACACACACACACACACACACACACACACACACGTACTGCCTATATATTTAACCTGTCTTTAGTTTTGTCTGTAGCATTTATAATTTTCTAAAATATTAAATTTTTACTTGTTTATCTTTGGTTTCTTCCCACTAGAACAAAAGTATCATGAGAATAGGGACTTTATGTAATTTGTATTCCTAGCATTTGGTCTAGTGCCTGGGCTCAGAGTGGATACTCAAGAATTACTTGATAAATAAATGAACAAAGGACTGAATTACCACTGATTGAGAGCCTAATATGTTTTAAATTAGTTTGATACATAGGTAGCATTATCTCAGGTTATCTTTGAAATAGCCCTAGATGGTGAGAATTAATATTTCAGTATTTCAGAAAAGAAACAGGTGCATAGAGGGGCAGCAATTACCTAAGTTCACACAACACTAAGCAATGAAGCTGAGCTTCTGGTCCATGTCCAACCAATTGCGAAGTCTATGCCACTGTGTAGCTGGTTGGGCCAAATCTGTCTGAGTTTCATGATAACCTCTGCCATGGCTAGAATCTCTGCTATGGGAATTATTTACCATCCTGATCTCTTTATGATTAGAGTCCTATTTTGATACCACCAGCTGCTCTTCTAAGGAGTTAGAGTCCTGATACAGAGCCCTGGGGTGGGGGGTAGTCCTTCTATCTGAGCAGAGTTCTCCCATGTTAACCACTTACTCAGACTTTAACCATGCCTACCCTGAGGAGGATCCCGTCCAATCCCCCTACCACTTTAAGTCAGACACTAAATGAAATAGCTATTATAGCCGACTTGTTATCTAAGGAACATTTAATAGAGTGCTTCCATGATCTAAGCTGTGGACTTCTCCAGATCTTCTGACACTTGTTTAAGGTCTAATTCCTATAATAAACTCATTATTCTATTGCAGTCATGGTGCTTTCCTGATTGAATTATGACTGTTCCTAAAGAATAGAATCCAAAAGCATATGAGGTTTTTTAGGCTAGCTCTCAGTATTTGCTGTGAAGCATTTTGCCCACTGACTGCATTTCTGTTCCTGTATATCTCTTCTAGCTCATTATTGTTCTTACTCTATTTTGGAATGGACTTTATTTTTATATTACTATTTTGTTATTGATCTAAAGCTGAAGACTGGTAGGATATTTTTGATAAAAAAAAAATTACAACAAGCCATTCAGCAAGTAAGACAGTCATACTCTTGCAAATAGCCACAATGTGTTTGCTTTTATACTGCCCCTTGTTATAAAGATCTGACAGAGGCCCTGGCTGGAGCGAGGACAGTAGGGAGACAGCTGACCCCACCTGAGGTTCAAGCCCTGGGTACTGGTGTTAGAGCCATCTTCATTCAAATCCTCTCACTCTCTATGTAAGCCTTGGCTAATTACTGACCATTTCAGATTCTGCATTGTCTCATATGTTATGAGGAAAACAATACCTACTGATGAGTTGTTGGGAGGATTAAATATCATATTGTATGTTTGGTGCTGCTAGTGGATGTTTAAGAGCAGTGAGATTTCCTTCCACTACCTTTGCCTGCCCATGTGCCATGGTCTTTTCAGCTCCACTCAACTTCCCTCTCTGGACCATTTTGCATATTGCTACCCCTTCCTCTCAGACTCAGCATATCTGAACACCTAACAGAAAATGCAACTCCCTGTGAAATGTGGTTCCCTGCTCAGGGCTGTTGGCAGGGGAGGAGGGAGCAGGGGAAACCACGAGCCCCAATTTATAAATGAACATACAAAGTATAGATGGTTCTGATCCATACCCCTAGGAGAAAATGATAGGAATTCCTGCACCAACAGAATATTTCTAAAGACACAAAGCAGATATAATCGCTTTAGCTGGAATGATCTACATGGACTCCTTCTTCAAAGAAAAACCTTACGTGACTTAAATTCTGCTTCTTCCATGAAATCTTTCTGATGCTTTCAGCTGTAAATTCTTCATTATCTAAACCCACATAATGTTTGGTTGTTCACTGATGATACAAGTCGTTTACATGAATATATTGTAGCATAGCAGTTAAAAGTAGGGGTTAAAGGTTAGAGATTATATTTATTTGTCAGTTTTTTTATTGGATTTACAAACTTGGCAACAATTACTTTCTCTTAGTTCCAGTTTCTTCATCCTTGAAATGGGGATAATAATGTAATGTGGATAATAAACTAAGTAACTACTTGCCTGACATATTATAAACACTCATTAAACATTAGCTGCTGCTATTCTTAGTATGTGGTTGGAAAATTTTGTCCCTCCCTTGAGTGTGAATTATTGAAGCGAACTATGTTTGGTTTATCACAGCTATAGCTTTGATCTGTGTTATAGATCCTCAAATCATGTTTGCTGAATAAGTAAATGAATGTACTTAGTTGATGAGATAAAAATGATTCATCAGGGGAAGTAAAACAATAATATGCTTGGATATACTTGATTCCTACAGACATGGATTTAGGACTAAAAACACCTTGTAGGATTATCAATCCATGTATCTTTAAATATTTAAGATCCCAACTTGACCTCTTGTGGTACTTGCTGTCTCCTGTCCTCAGAGCTTATTTTTTACCTTCTCTAAGCTAACTCCTGCTGGCATCAGTTCCAAAAAAGAAAATGAATGTGCTTATTCCTAAATAAATGATGACACTGTTGCTAGTTTTTTTTCACAAGAGATTCTTCTCATGTCTTACTGGAACAGTGAGATACAGAAAGAAAGATGATTTCCATGCTTTTTTCTTGAAATGGAAAGAGACATTTCAAAAGCAAATATTTCACATTTGTTTTGGATGCTAGTGACACATCTTAATTTAAAGTTATGGGGAAGCTCTGGGTTACACAGCTGACATCTGAGGAAATGACTTGAAATGGGAAAATTTGACAACCTCTGCGTCTTCCCATTACCTGGTGGATGATGGATGTTTTCATAGTGATGACAGCTTGGGACGTAGTTACAGAAATCCTTGTCTTATCAAATATAAAGTATAAATGTGTGTATATGCATGTCATTTTCATATTTTTTTCTTTCCCTTTTCTCAAAGTTTTAAATAGGGTGGCCCTCTCCAATGGTATTTAACATCTGTACGAAGGTGAGACAGCTGGGAAAAACCAAGCGTTATTTTAGGTTTAGGACTAATCTGCATGAAGGAACACATGGAGTTGAAGAAATAGTTGCAAATGTAAGTTCTATATCCATGGCTAAGAGGAAAGTTCTTCTTTCCTTTTTTTTTCCTTTTTCCCTCTCCCCTTTTTTCTTTCACATCTTCCTTTCTCCTCTTCTTCATCCTTCCTTCTTCTCTTTCCTTTATCTCCATCCTCCTTTCTCCTCCTCTTCTGCCCTTTTCCTCCTCTTCCTTCCTCCGTCTCCTATTTCTTGTCTCCCTACTCTGTGTTTTTCTTCAAATTTTGTGGTCCATTCTTCGGGAAAAAAAGAAATCATGTAGCATACTGGTTCCCTTCAGTAATTAAGCATAGTTTCTAGAGATTTTTAAACATTATTACAATTTATCTGATTCTGATTTTCAGCCTCTTACTGAGTGCTTTCTGGTAATTCTGCCTGTAAATTTTTTCAGTCTTTACTTCTGTCTTTTATCCCCCATTATAATGACAAACTGGCATCTGATTCTCAGAGTATAAATATCATATCGAACTTCACTATGAGTGTTTCATCCTTCACTTATGGATTACAGTTTTATGGCTCATAAATAAAGCGCAGCAAGCATAGTTATAATCTAGGAAATATATGTACAGCACATTGTACACAGGGTTCCCATCTCCTAAGGTAAAAAGGTTTTTATTCATATCTATTATTCATATTTTTATTTTCTCCTTGGGTGTGGCTAAAATTTATTTTGATTTGTAAACATAGACCTATCCCATTGATCCTTGATAACACGAAATCATAGTGTGTTAAAGGTAGAAGGGAGGGTTGCAGATTATGTAGCAATGTCAGCATTTTACACAGGGGAATGCCCTGGCTTACAGCTGTATCTTGGCTTAGAGCTAGTTGATTACCTGTAGAAGCAGGAGAAAAATTCAGATTAGTTATTACTAATAAATACAGTAATATTCAAACAAATTATTATGAAAATAATTTGTTTTCAGTGAAGGCTGTTGGAACACCAGGAAGTTGAGGGTTGATAGGTTATGATGACTACAAAATGACAATGTGATGATTTAAGTTCAAGTTCCAGCCACTACTTCCCAGCAGGTTACATTGAGCAAATTACCTAATTCTCTCTGGGCTTCCATTTCCCCAAACATAAGAAATTGAAATAAGAATGTATAAAATAAAAGCCCTTTGCTAAGTACAGGAATTACGGAAGTGATTGTCAGATGTTAAATATGCATTAGTTTTATTTGCACCTTGTATTATTATCATTATTGTTAGTGTTATACTTCTTATTAGTGTTATACTTCTCTTCCCAGGACTGACTGTTGCTGTAATATTCAGTATGTATGATATTCTACAAGTGAGAGCTTGTTTCAGTTGAAGGTTAGAGTAATCATGTCCTTAAGACACCGAGAAAAATATAGGGCAATCCTGGAGAGTATGGCTGCAGAGGAAAGAGTACTGAGAAGATCTTTTCTGTCCCAAATGATTTCAAACCCTTTTAGGCTATTTATCCATCTATCAATCCATCTAATAAATGGTTACTGGGTGAGTTCTATGTGCCAGATCCAAATTCATCAAAGAGAAACAACTCCAAAATCTTAGAGGAACATTCATTGCTATCATCAGGATTTTCCACTGCTTTTTGGTTCCTAATGTGGACGAGGAAAGTCGTTGTTGGATATAAGAGAGAATGTAATAAAAGGGTCTGTGTTTGTGTTATACAAGATGAGTTGTAATATGAGGCCTATCTCAGGAAGAAATATTTAGTATCATGACTGGCCCAGAAGTAAGACAGGCCTTGATAGTGCTAAGCCACATATTTATGAACCAATTCAATTTAGCAGAAATAATATCCATAAAATAGACAAAAATTATTTTTTTACATATACCAAAGGCATTTTCCCTGATTGTTTAGTTTATTAAAGTTATTCAGAATGGTGGTACAAAGAATACTGGGAAAAGTCTGCTGCAGCACTATAGAACTGTAAAAGTTTTCTGAACTGTGGTTTCATTTTTATTAAGCTATATTTTCTTCCTTTCCTTCCTTTCCTTGCCCTCCCTCCCTCCCTTCCTCCTTCCATTCATTCTTCCTGCCTTTGAAGACTTGTATTAATACATTCTTGGCCCAAGGGAGAAATTGGGATCAGAGCCCTCTATTAGATCATTAAATGTGAAATGTCCGATTTTGAATCAAAAGTGTATAGTTTATTATATCTCAAACAAAAAGCAGTATACTTAATCAATGTATGTCACTGAACTATTGACACAGTTTTGCCATCTTAACAGTAGCTTGTTTATGCCAGCAGCTGAGAAGCCTGGAGAATGAGTGGCTATAAAATTGCAAGCAGCATTTTCCACAGCTTGTTGAGAATTGAATCTTTTTCCTTGCAAGAAGTGGTCCAAAGCCTGGTAGTCAGTTGGTGCAAGGTCTGATGAATATGATGGGTGACAGAGAGTTTCCAAGTCCAGCTTCTGTAGTTTGAGCAGCATTGTTTGTGTGACATGTGGTTGAGCTTTGCCTTGCAAGAGGATTGGCCTGTCTCTATTGACCAATTTCAGTTGCTTAATCACAAGTATCTTCCTCATTTTATCCACTTGGTTGTAGTAGACATCTGCTATAATCAACTGACCACGTTTCATAAAGCTGTAGTGGATAATACCAGTGCTGGACCACCAAACAGACAATATTAGTTTATTTTGACGAATATTTGGTTTTGGACTGTGTTTCAGCACTTCATCTTTATCTAACCATTGTGCTGAACATTTGGGATTGTCAAAAAGAATCCATTTTTCATCACACATAACAATACGGTGTAGACATACTTCATCTTTATGTCATGACAGCAAAGAAAGACAAGCTTCCAAACGATTTCTCTTCTGATGCTCATTTAATTCGTGTGGAACCCATCTATCCAGCTTCTTTACCTTGTCCATTTGTTTCCAATGGTCTAATATTGTTGGAATAGGAATGTCAAACCTTGCTGCTATTTCACGCATAGGTTGAGATGGATTTGCTTCCGCCACAGCTTTCAGTTCATCATTATCCACCTTGGTCTCAGGTCATCCATGTGGCTCATGTTCAAGATTAAAATCACCAGAAAGAAATTTCTCAAACCATTGATGTACTGTGCCTTCATTAGGTACAGCCTTCCCAAACACTTCATTGATATTTTGAGCTGTCTGCACTGCATTGGTTCTATGACAGAATTCGTATTCAAAAATAACACAACTTTTCAACTTATCCATGGTTTCACAAAAATTGCTCTAATAAATGTGAAAGATAAGCATAAGACAAATCATATGTTTGAAAGACTGAGGATGTACCTTCATAATAAAAATAAAACAAGAAGTGTCAAAGTGAAATGTCAGAGATATCAACCTTCAAACTTAGTATTTAAGGAAACTAGACCTAAGTATTAATAACCTAATGCTATAAAAACCTACTTTTTCTTGAACATCTACCATATTACGTGTCAGACAGGGTGTTGAGCTCTTTGCATACATGATCACCCATGGGGAAACATAAATATAAGAAACTATAGAGAAAAAGGAAGATTTGGGTCTCCTTGATTCCAAGTTTGTGACTACATCTACTAAAGAAGAAAAAAGAAAAAAAAGTCAAAGAAGATAGATAAATGATTGCCTGAACTAGGGCTGAAAGGAATTCCCTGAAAAGAGAGTGAGCACTTTTACACCCAGAGTTTGTTACAACACTATCTGAGGTTGCATTTTATCTTAAGTTTTGCTTTCTGATGAGACAGTAAGTTATAAAAGTGATTAGAGAGGACTACTTAGTGAAGGCGGCAGGTTGTGGCATTTTGCGCATAATCTTGAAAGATGTTGTGTTTTCTGGAGGACTGTGCAGAACCAGAGCTGGTTAAGGAGGCTTCTAGTGTGAACAAAGGGGAGACATTTTAGAGTATAAACTTCTAAGACGCACTCTCTTGTAAGCTTTCACCAGCACTTAAGTTATAATCTTGGGCATGCAATGGCAATTCTCCAGGGTGATAACTCTGAGCAGGAAGGAGCTAAGGAAAAAGAGAGGGTAAAAGAATCTTGCAAGATCACTAAGAGTTATTACACCATTCAAGTCACTAATGAGAGGTATATCTCAAAAAGAAAGGGATGTCTAGTATAGTTTCCATTCTTGTTCTAACACTGAAGCATGGTAAAAAGGCAAAAGTTTTATTGTGTTAGAGGCAGTACAGTTTTTGTTAATTTTTTAATTGGAAAGTATGTAACAGTCATCTTTATGTTTGAATTTTAGCATGTAGGCCCTAATTGAAAAATAAATGAGTGGAAAGCTAAGACATGTTTTATAGTATGTTGCATTGATTGGAGGTTTGTTAGATGCCACTTGGAATTTGGCAAAGGATGTAAATCTTCCTTTTAAGATCCAGAGAAGCTCGGACTTGGGGGGGGAGGAAGGGCAACGGCATCATATGTAACCTAATCATCTGTATCCCCATAATATGCTGAAATAATAAAAAAAAAGATCCAGAGGAAAGAGCCTTTATCAATACCTGTCTTGATTCTCATCCACCCAGAGAGCATCTGTACTTCCCGCTGTGCTGGGTGCAAGTGAGAAGCCCAGAAAATTAACTGTGACCATGTGTTGGTACAGTCCAGCTCAGAGAGTATGTTAATGGTACTGAGCCCACAGCCCCAGACCAAGCGAGGTGTTCCATTCTTTATCTAGTCTGAGATACTTCTGCCTTTGGAGATTGTGTTCTCAAAAAGTTGCAAGGGTACAATGGCTGTTTGCAGGTATTGGAACTTGAGCATGTTTATGTTGGAATGTAACCATGTGTGTCTAAACAAGCGTTGTTTTTCTCTCTGTCTACTACAGTTTTTAAAAGTGTAAAAATATCCTTGAGCCTGCAATATAGGAGTTTGAAACTTTACTTCATATTTTTGCTGTAAGGATCAACCAAGATCAGATATAGGGAAAGTATTTACAACTGTAAAGTAAAGGAGATATTCTGGGAAGCTGATAACCCCTTTTCTTTCAACCTTATTTCCAATCTTTCTTGAATGAGCCAAATAACTGCTGGGGCTGGAAGGAAGCTGGTTGTAAGTTAAAATTTGGATTTTATTGGATTTATGGTGGGTCAAAGGAGTATAGGTTTTTTTTTTTTTTTTTTTTCCTTCATGGGTAGATGAGAACCTAAAGATCACTAGAGGGAACTTCAGTGAGGATCAGAAATGGAAAGTCTTGGGCAACCTTGGGCACTGGTTATGTGTAGGTCCCTGATAGAAGGTCAACATTGACCATGGGTATCTCTTTGGTCTCTGTAGAGTTCAGGAGGCATAAGAAGAATTGACAGGTGGATGGAGTCTGCCCTTCCCCTGAGGCTGAGAGAGTAGAAACAGACCAGGGATCAGGAAAAGGATTTCTTTTGGTGCCTTGGCAGAGACTTGTGGAGCAGACAATACTCAGCTTTCTACTGTTTATAGGGCTTAGGGCTCTCCAGCAATCAAACCTTTAGACTTCATGGAAAAGTAATATTAAAGGTGACTAGAAGCTAGAGATATGATCCATCAGAACAGAGAAGCGAAATGACACCTTGAAAAAACAATGGGCATTCAAGGAAATAGAAGAGTAAAATTTCTGGAGCTAAAAACAATTTTTGTGCAAAAGTTTTTAGTTGAATTGAAGGAGAGGATGACCAGAGTTGGGACTGAATTTGTGGTCCAGGAAATCAAATGAGCTAAATACCTTAAAGCCTAGAAATCAAAAACATAAAGAGAGAAATATTACAATGACAAAGATAAGAGACACAGAGGATAGACCTTGGACACCCAAATGCGCATTTACTTTAGGAAGACAATTTCTCTGAGATGAAAGACCTGAGTCAGAGAATAAAATGGCATACTGAGGTTCAGGGAAGATTGATGAGAAAAGACATGTGCGTAAGTATACTTGGAAAATTCTTGAATTTTAAGAATGAAAAGAAATTCTTATAACCTTCCTGTCAGAAAGAACAAGTAACACATAAAAGATTCAGGCTATTTTCCTATTTCCTATCTGCAATACTGGAATCTGAAAAACAGTGGTATAGTTCTTAGGAGACACAAGAGAGTAAAGGATTTCAGCAAAACTGTAGCTCACTTGAAAGGCTAAACAATTCATGTAATATTTTCTAAGAGTTTAACGAGTGTATCTCTCAGGAAAAATACAATGGTCCAGAAGAGATTCTAAATCAACAAGTGAAGGAGAAATGAGAAATCAAGCTAGGAAAATGTAAAATAAAGGAGAAATTGAGAACAATGAATCTTTCAATGAATGAATGTCGTTTGTGTGTTTACTTAGACATAAATGGATCATGGTATAGACTGAGAATATGTGATAAATGCTAAATAAATATACTAAACATGATAAATATGTAAATAAAGAGGAGGAATACACTGCAATGAAAATCCAATTAATAGTTTAGAACTATAATTACTAAATTATCTTAGTAAATCCCAGGATTTGAGGTGGGGAAAAAAGATAAAAGAAGTAAATTATTTCAAATTCTTCCTCAACTTTGGGGGAAAGGGTTGAGAGAAATGCATATACAGTAGTCCCACCTCATTTACAGTTTTGCTGTCCATGATTTCAGTTATCCACAGTCAACTGAGTCCAAAAATATTAAATGAAAAATTCTGAAAATGATTCATGAGTTTTAAATTGCATGTCATTGTGAGTAACGTGATGAAGTCTCTCATCATAAGCTCTGCCCTGCCTGTGATGTGAATCATCCGTTTGTCCAGTGAATCCACACTGTCTACATTACTTGCCTGTTAGTCACTTAGGAGCCCTCTTTGGTTATTGGATCAACTGCCCATGATATCGTAATGCTTGTGTTCAAGTAACCCTTATTTTGCTTAATAAATGCAAGGGTGGTAGTACTAGCAATTTGAATATGCCAAGGAGAAGTTGTAAAACACTTCCTTCAAGTGAATAGGTGAAGGTTCTTGATTAATAAGGAAAGAAAAAAATTGTATGCTGAGGTCATTAAGATCTACTGTTAAGAACAAATCTTCTGTTTGTGAAATTGTGAAGGAAGAAAAAGAAATTTGTGCTAGTTTTGCTCTCATACTTCAAACTGATAAGAGCTTAGTCAAGATGGAAAAGTTATTGCATTTATGGGTGGAAGACATAAACAGAAAACGTGTTCCAATTGACAGCAATCAGGTTGGGTACCATTCAAGGTTTCAGGTGTACAGTGGAGGTCTTGGAATGTATCCCCCACCGATAAGCAGGGTCTACTATATACTAAACACGTAATCTTATGGAGAAGTGGAAAAAGGAAATAGAGAATTTCATTAGGGGAAATGGTTTTTATTGTTATTTCAAACATTTATAGAGAAATAAATTTTTGGTTATGAACAAAGAAAAGAGACAGTAATTATTTAAAAAATTGAAAAAATCTATTTGTAGAATTTCCAAAGAAACATGGCAAAGAGCAAATAGAAATAAGTCAACTAAAAAAAAAAGACAGAAAAAAAAGATGAAGCAATGATGTAAAATAAAAAATGGAAGTAAAGACAAAAAGATAAAAATGAAACATGTCAGTGATTACACTAAATTTGAAAGCTGAATTCTCTGGTTAAGAGTGTCAAACTGACTAAAAAATACAGTTAACTGCTATTTACAAGAAAAACACTTAACAAAAAGAAGAGCAGTATGAAGAAAATGCAAAGAAAAAAACAAAGTATGAGAGGCAAGGGGAATATCAGACAACACAGAATTTAGTTAAAAGCACTAAATAGGTTATGGAGGGGTAACAATGAAAGGCAGAGTTTATGAAAGACAAAGTTTATGAAAGACAGAGTTTACCAGCCAGGAACTGGTATGTCCTGAACAACGCAACAGCTTTTAGTAGAGGTAAAGCAGAACTGTTTAAAATTGTGAGAGGAACTTTATAAAAAGCAGTTATTTTAACATACGTTTTTTGAATTGTGCATATCTTGTACCCAAAAATGGTCACACAAAAAATTAGTGCAATTAATAAAGGGAGACTTTTTTATATCTTTCAGAAGAATATACTTTTCTCTACATATTCATAAAATATTTACAAAAATTGATCATGTGCCTGGTAAAAAAATTTTGCATATAAAAAAGTATTTTATAGACCACCTTTTCTAATCATACTACAACAAATATTAAAAATTGAATGAGACAATTACTAGGAATAAATGGCATGAAGGTAACCCCCAAATATTAAATGTGTAGGAACTAAGAATGCATTTCTAGACAATTGTTGAGTGAAATTTGGAATCAAAAGAAAATTGCAAACTGTATGGAAAGCAATACAAATTGGAAACACATGAGCAAATGAGTATAGCCTTTAATACTAAGATATAAATATGAAAATTAAAGATATAAATATTAGAAAAGAAAAATAAATCAGAGAGCAGGAACAGGGAATTGGTAAAGTAAAAATGAAAGTAGTGGGGAAAAACAAAATATGAGAAATGTGTTAGTCCATTTTGTGTTGCTGTGATGGAAATACTTGAGGCTGGGTAATTTATAAACAAAGGTTTATTTGGAACACAGTTCTGCTGACTGTACAAGTATGGCCCCAGAATCTACTTCTGGTGAGGTCTTCAGGGAGCTTCCAATCAAGGTGGAAGGTGATGTGAGAGCAGGTGTGTCACTGGTGAAAGAAGGAGCAAGAAAGGGAGGAGGTGGTGCCAGGCCCCTTTCAACAATCAGCTCTCAATGAACTAAGAAAGTGAGAACTTACTCATTATCTTGGGTAGGACACCAAGCCATTCATGAGGGATCTGCCCTCATGACTCAAACACCTCCCACCATGCCCCACCTCCAACACTGGGGGTCGAATTTCAACATGAGATTTGGAGGGGCCAAACATCTAAACCATAGCAAGGAAGTATAAATAAATTACTGATTTTTGAAAAGACAAAAGACTATTAAACTCTCGAGAATCTGCATAAAAAAGTGAGAAAGCAAAATTATAAAAACATGGAATGGAAGGGAACAACCATGCATAGAACAACTGGAAAAAAATGGAGGAAAAGTGCCCAAGTATAGCAATACACACACATGCTTTCATATATATTTGTGTCTGTGTGCATATATATATGCCATATATGTATCTACGTATGTATATATAAAATATGTATTATTCATATATATGCACACATGAATGTGCATAGACATATAAGTAAACATAAATATGCACACTTGTATATATGCATATATAAATGATGTACATATATACATATTTATTTCCTAAATATGTGAATATGTATGTACATGTATATATGCATATATATACATTATATATATATGAAAAGTTTTACAAAAAAGTAAGGTAGACCTTGCCTTCTAAGATATTAAAACATACCATGAAGTCAATCACATCACTATAATATTGGCACAGGAATGGAAAGTAGATGTATAGATTAAAATAGAGATTCCAAAAACAGGTCTTAGTTATATATGAGAATATAATATATGACAAAGGCAACATTATATTTTAGTGCAAAAGGATGAATTATTTAATAGACTTTGCTGGCCTTATGCCTGATGCATATAGAAGAAAATATTATTAAACTCTGATATGATATCGTGCACAAAAATAAATTCCAGATGTATTAATATTTTTCTGAATTATGTGAGAAAAAGTTATATACATAGTATAATTTTACCCCTAAATATTTCAGTATGTATTTCCTAAAAACAATCATGGTATAATCAAAATCACAATCAAAATCAGGAAATTACAATTGATGTACTGTTGTTTCCTATGGTACTAGATAATTCAAATTCACCAATTATATCACTAATGTCTTTTTAAGCAAAAGGGGAAAAATTACTTTTTCTGGCCCAGGATCTATTTCAGAATTTCATGTTACATTGGGCTGTTATGTCTCTTTAGTCTTCTTTAATCTAGAATAGTTCTTCAGTCATTCTTTGACTTTTAACACCTTGACATTTTTGAGGAGTACAAATCAGTTATTTTGTAGACTCTTCTGTTTGGTTGGATATAACTGAAGACATTCTTAACCAGGCTTTTGATTGATATATTATTTTCTATATTTGATAGTTATCTTCCAACTGTGGCTTATACCACTGGTTTGAGGCTGCTTAGTGGCTAACATGGGATGGACTCCTAGTTTGGGATCCTTCCTTTCAAAGCCACGTGCTGATAATAATCAGAAGATCTGATATCAGCTGCAGCTAATAGAAGAAAACCTATCATTTCCATATTACTTGAATTCCTTTCTCCATACTCTTCTTAGAGTCACATTGTTTATAAATACCTAGAAAACCTTTTGGCTACTTGTTGACCATAAAATTAATTGCACCTGAGACAACATCCTTGTGAAAACCTTAATTAAACACATAATCAAATTTCACCCACAACTTAATCAGTTCCCAAAGACAAGTCCATCTAGAGAGGAAAAGTGGTTTGTTTTATAATTCTGTTTAATTCTACTGGCTTTTCTTGAATTGGCAGGTAGTATTTGTCTGTTGTGAATACTCACATTTTTTGGCCAATTGGCAATGATGTTTTATTTTACATAAATTCTTTTGGCCTTCTGCTCTTCTTCCAACACCTCAAAGACTTTGATTCTCAATTCGTCTAAATCAGCCTTTACTTTTATAGGTGTAATTTAATTTCCTGCCTCTTTCTTTGTACAAATGCTGAAATTATATCATTTATCAAAAGTCTTGTAAACTGGCTGCCTGATTGCTTCAGACTGGATGAAGGAAATGAGCACTGCCCCAGGAAACCAGAGCCTGGGTTTTTCCTAACTTTTAATTAGTGTGGTTAGCAGATCATGGTTTGGAGCAATACTTCTTAGATTAGACCTTGGTTCCACTACTTTACCACCCATTGGAATTTGGGCAATTTAATTAATACCTCTGTGTCTAAACTTTCTCACCTGTTCAACAGCAATAATGATGTTACATATGCATGCTCCTCAACTTACCGTCACCTTATGTCCTGATAAACCAATCATAAGTTGAAAGTATCCTAAGTCAAAAATGGATTTAACATACCTAACCTTCCAAACATCACAGCTTAGCCTAGCCTACCTTAAACAAGTTAAGAACATTTACATTAGCCTGCAGTTGGGCAAAATCACCTAACAAAGCCTATTTATAATAAGGTATTGAATGTCTCATGCAATTTATTGAATATTGTACTGGAAGTGAAAAACCAGAATGGCTCACTGCCGTTGTCCAGCATAGCAAGACAGTATGCTACCACACATCACCAGCCAGGACAAGAGCAAAATCCAAAATCTGAAGTATGTATATTGCTTTTGCACTATTGTAAAGTTTAAAAATTGTAAGTTGAACCACTATAAGTATGGTGCATAGCATATCTATAACAATATTTAGTAAATGTTGCTTGCTGTTATAACCATTTATGTCACTTCAGTAAATCATGTAAACGAAGGTTCCAGGTATCTATGATTGTGTAACAAACTACTCCAAATCTAGTGGCTCAAAAGAAGAAAGATTTTATTATGCTCATGAGCCATAAAGCAAGAGTTTGGGCAGGGCGTGGCATCACTAGCATCCCTCAGTCATGTGCTGCTGGTAGCTGGGATGATCTCGGACAGTTCAAGAAGGCTCCACTTGTCTGGGGTCTCATTTGCCTGGTGGCTTGAGAGAGACATCTGGAAGGCTAGTCTCAACTTGATCTCTCCCTTTCTCTGTGTAGTCTCAGGCCTCCTTCATATGGTCTTTCCAGCATGATTGATTGTCAGACTGCTTACACAGCAACTCGGGATTCCAAGAGTGCTCCAAGAGATCAAAGAAGAGCCTCAAGGCTTCTTATAACAGTTTCAGAAGTCACAAAGTGCCACGTGCTACATTATTTTAGTTTCGCAGAACTAGCTCATATTTAACGTGAGAAGGACCTACACAAGCGTATGAATACCGGGGACATGATTCATTGGAAGGACATCTTGGAAGCAAACCACTACAGTGAGTAATTGTGCTTCCTCGAGGAATATTCATTTATGCCTATGTGCAAACTGATGGTCTGCTCTGGTTGGGCATGTGTCCAGGGTGCCTTATTGCAAAAATGCTTGAAATAAAGGACCATAGATTTGTGACATGGAGTGGTATGAAGTTTTCCGAGATCTCATTTCTGGAATTAAACTGGCCTGGCAGATCCCAGAAAAGCATAATAGGAGCAGATTCTTCTTTATACTCTCAATATTTCATAGTGTTTCATTTCTTCTAATTGAAATTATTTGAGGATTTGGGAATATGTTACTCATCATTGCTCTGATTACACTATGTAAAATGCTACCCTTTAATCTCAGTGGCTTATAATGCTAAACATTTGTTTCCCGCTTTCATGTTTATGAGTCAGCTGTGGCTCTAATGGGGTTGCCTGGGATCAGTCAGGGTCAGGTGGACTAGGTTTTAGGCTGTGAATGGGTCCAGGTCTGTTCCACGTGTCTTCTCATTATGGTACCAGGAAAGAGTTTCATTCTGAACTCATAATGAAATTCAGTAACTCTAGAGGCCAAAACAAAACATGCACGCACATTAAAGACTTCTGTTAAAGCCATGTCCACTTACTGTCCATTAGCCAAATCAAATCACCTGAGTAAATCCAAAGTCATTAGCATTGGTAAGTACTTTCTATCCACAGAGAGGCCATGAGGGGAAGAATAATTGTGAACAACTAATATTCTCTACCACAGACAGTCTAGGCATAGTGGGCATTCATATCATGCTGAAAGGATTCCTAGTTTTCCATTTATAAAACGCTATTGCCCATACAGTAGAGCAGAGCATCCACTTTCTGATAACTTTTTTTTAGGTACTCATAGTTCAGTCTGCCACATCAGATTTTAATTGTACAATATATAGAAGTTATTACCCTACCTTAGACTTTCTGCTATTTATATTCATCCTGTGTTATGAAGCATCAATGGTATATTCAGCTATTGACAATGCTTAAGAAATTGGTCTCTGCCCTGAGGAATTTATTTCAGAGCAATTCAAGCTGGTTAAATCAGTGCCAGGCTCTCACCTTTGAACAGACAGCTGTGGAGAGGAGATAAGCTTTTGAAGATGCAACAGAAATATTGTTTATAGAGGGAATGAAAGTGGGAAAGAGGATAGGTAACCAAGAAAGGGAGAGTTTATCCAAATTTGCAAAATGAACAGGAGGGGAGGAAAGAAACCTACAGTTCGGGTGGTGGGACAGACAAAGGTGACACTCCAGCTCCACTTATCCTCTGCATTTTCAGAAATCCTGAGGAATTTAGACATCAATTGGATTTGTTATTTGACAGACATAACTCTTGAAGTTCTGACTTCATGTTTATCGTGTCTTCCATCATATATTTGTTTTGTGCTGATAGCACCAAGTAGTTTTCCTTGAGTATGGTGACTTTCTCTCAGTCCCTATGAGCATGTTGTTATTAGAAAGAGTGATAGATCTTAGTGATTCTATCATTAAGGTCACACTTGACAATAGGCAGAAATAGTAACTGCTAAGATGTTATAATTTGAGGATTCCCCTAGGCATCTATGCCTTCAAAATAATTTTTACAACTAAACTCTCTCTGTACCTGCTAATCCTAAAATACTTGCCACATGAAAGTTACTGTATATTACAGGGATTAAAGATGACAAGGAAGGCTATGGTGCGTTACAAATATAGTAACTCATTGGATGGACACATAAAGAGAGAAATTAGATGGAAAGATCCAGGCTGATGAAAAAGCCCTCTTGCTACCATAAACTGTCTCCTCACTCTGCAAGAGTCATTCTCTGCAATCTCCTCTCCAGTCTCTGGAGTGGGCATTTGCTTTTGGCTTCCTGGAATCCATCACCCCTTCCCAATATTCTCCCATCATTTTCTTTTGGTGAATTGTCTCCCCCACATTGGGGATAGTTTTGGGTGAGTCTGTAAATCAAGATGCCCTGCTCTGCTACTCTTCCTCTGTGATGGTCTTTTGCCATATCAACTTGGTAGGCTATGGTCCCCATTATTCAATCAAACACTAATCTAAGTGTTATAAAAATATTTTATAGATAAAATTAAAGACCATAATCAGTTGATTTTAATTATGGTGATTATATGTGATAATCTGGGTGGGCCTGACCTGATTCAATGAGTGAGAGGCCTTAAGAGCTGAGCTGAGGCTTCCCTCAGAAAGAAGAGCCTCTGCCTGTGGACTGCAGCTCCAGCCTGCACTAAGCATTCAGGCTTCCCTTCCTGATGGCTTGAAGAGTTGGAACTTACCTAGCCAGCCTCCTCAATCATATAAACCAATTCCTTGCAATAAATATGCATTGCTTAATATATATCTCCTATTGGTTCTGCTTCCTTGGTTGAACCCTGACTGATAATACCTTCCCATCCCAGTTTCTCACAAATGAAACTAAAGGGATGCCCTAGTATAGTATCCTTTAGTTTCCTCCAATGATAGACCTGAACCTAAACTTGGATAGTTGTCAACGTTGATATTCTTTCCTTTGAGGGGAATAACATAAATGAAATAAATCAAAAACCACTGACATTTTGAAGTTTTTTCTTTCTAATAGAAGTATCCCAACAAGATTCTCCAATAGTTCCTTCTTTCCTTAATTTTATTCTATCTCCAACCTTAGCTATTGGGTTCTTTTAATAAATTGTCTTCGGCTTGGCTATAGCAAAAAATGACTATTAAGCTCATTTCTGTCACTTGCAACCACAACAAAAGCCTTAACTGGTACAGCCCCTGAGCTTTCTGACAGACTTAAAATTTAGATTCTATTCAAAACCTGAGCTCCCAGAATATGTTAAAACAGAGAACCCCTGAAAAGGCCTATAATCAGATTGACTCTACTTCTTCTTTGGCATTAAGATATAGGGTAGGACCATATTAAAATATCAGTGTTTTCTGGCAGAAGTGATACATTATACTATTATCTATTATAACCATTTTAGTTTAACTTAGCCTATCCGTTGAGCCAGGCATATGTGGAAATCCAAATAAGTGAGGAAGACAACATGGAAATTGTGATGCAAATGTGAATAAGGAAGGGTTGAAGCATGAAGCAATCTGCAAAGTGTATCAAAAAGCAGATCCTAATGGAGGCTGAGGGAGTGGAAATGGTAGGGAATAGAATAGGAAAATAAGGATGACTGGGGAAGGATACGTGAGATTGCTGCACTGTGTTAGGGAATAGTCATGCTCACCCTATATGGTAGGCAGGATAACGGCCCCCCAAAATATTCACATCCTAATCCGTTGAACCTGTGACTATATTACCTTTCACAGCAAGGAGTAATTAGTTTGCAGCCATCTTACAGGGCAAGGGGTAATTAAGCTTGCTAATCAGCTGACCTTACTGTAGGGAGAGTAACCTGGATTATCCACGTGTGCTCAATATAATCAAACTGGTCTTTAAAAGTGGAAGAGGGAGGCAGAAAAAGAGCTCAGTGTCAGAGGGATGAAATTGGAGAAAGACTTGAAAGGCCATTGCTGGCTTTGAAGATGGAAGGGGCTGTACACAAGGAACCCGTGCAACCTCTAGAAGCTGAAAAGGCGAGGGTACAGAATCTCCTATAGAGCCTGCAGACGGAACACAGCCCTGCTGACGCCTGGATTTAGCCCACTGGGACCTGCACCAGACTTCTGAGCTACAGAACTGTGAGGTAAGAAATTTATGCTGTAAATTTGAGAATAATTTGTCATAATAGTAGTGGAAAACTATCAGGTCCTGTAACCCATGAATATAGTGAAAACAATAAAGGAGTTAAGCCATGAGACCTGAAGGTGGTCTGTACGGTAGAAAGGAATCAGATGATTTCCCTGCTCTGCCATTTACTGGCAAAGTAACCCTTGGCAAAGTATTTAATCTTCCTAAAATTCAATATTATTATCTCCAAAATGAACAGAAGATACCTACCTTTCAGGATTTTTTCCTGAAAATTAGAGATAGCATTGTGCTTAGTTCATAATTTCTGAATTCTTCTCAGTTCTGACCAAGGCTGGGCTTTAAAGGGTGGCACTGGTACCACTGAGGGACAAGGAATTGATTGCGGCAGGCCGTGAAATGTAGAACAAAGGAGAAACTGATGCTTGCAGAATGTCAGGGAAGTATGTGCTCAGGAGGAGAATAGGTGACAAGAAACCTAAAGAGACAGGGCAGAGGGGCAGTAACCAGCTTTGAGCAAACGGTTAGCAGCCTGGTTCGGCAAGAGTAAGGAATCAGGTTCAGCAGTGCAGATTCTGGAGACAGTCCCAGAGGCGGTGCTAGCAGCAGGCCAGTATAATTGCGGAGGGGTCTCTAAGGAGGCCTAGATAGTTCAGACATCTAATGGTAGCTCAGTAAATATGGTTACCATTTTTATTAGTTGGATTCCATAGCTGGTCTTGCTTATTCCTAGCTGTGTGATCTTGGACATGTTACTTGATTTCTCAATCTTAGTTTCCCCAACAATTAAAGAAATACAGGAAACTCAAGAAGGCTAAAATTAATTTCAGCTGTATGGTCTATTATTTTTTATAACAGATAAAACAGTATCTTAACAGTTTTTAAGAAATAAGTCATATAAATTAAAACAGTAGGGAGATTCCACAAAGAACTAAAAGTAGACCTACCATTTGATCCAGCAATACCCACTGGGTATTTATCCAAAGGAAAAGAAGTCATTTTATCAAAAAGACACCTGTGCTTGAATGTTTAAGGCAGAACAATTCACAATTGCAAAGATGTGGAATCAACCCAAGTGCCCATCAATTCCTGAGTGGATTAATAAAATGTATATGTATACCATGGAGTACTATTCAGCCATAAAAAAGAATCAATTAATGCCTTTTACAACAATTTGAATAGAACTGGAGATCATTATTCTAAGTGAAGTAGCTAAAGAATGGAAAAACAAACAGCACATGTACTCACTATTAAATTAGAACTAATTTAGCACATGTGCACAGAGGGAAGTAAAACTCAGTGGAAATCAATCAGGGGGAGGGGAAAGGAGGGATGGGCAGAAACCTGCCTAACACGTATAATGAACACTATTTGGGTGATGGGCACACTTGTAGCCATGACTCAAGCACTACAAATGCGATCCATGTAACTAAAAACATTTGTACACCTATAATATTTTGAAATAAAAAATAATATAAATTATAATTCATCTATTCAAAACATACAATTGAATGCTTTTTACTATAGTTGCATGTACAACCATAACCACATTGTACTTTTAGAGCAATTTTGTTCCCTCAGAAAGAAACATTGTGTGTATTAGCAGTCATTTCTCATTGTCACCAATACTACTCCACCCTTGGCCCCAAATAAACACTAATCTACTTTCCATTGCTATGGATTTGCCTGTTCTTAACATTTCATACAAATGGAATCATACACTACGTGGTCTTTTATAACTGGCTTCTCTCATGTAGCATATTTGCAAGATCCATTCATTTTGTCGCATATATCACTACTCCGTTTGTTTTTATTGCCAGATAATATTTTATTATGTGGATATACCACATTTCATTTCTCCATTTTGACTGGATATTATGTTTTCATTGCTCTTGGAACTCCTAGGAGTGGAATTACTGGGTCATATCATGGCTCTATTTTAAGTTTTGATGAATTGCCAATAAGTTTTTCAAGGCATCAGCTGTATGTGAGGGTTTCAATTTTACATTTCCACCAGCGGTATGTGAGGGTTTCAAGTTTCCCATGTCCTTGCCAACACTCATTATGTCTTTTTGATTATATCCATCGTAATAGATGTGAAATGGTGTCATTGTGGTTTTGATTTTTGTTTAACTTATGGCTAATGATGTAGAGCAATCTTTTTATGTGCCTTGTGGCTATTTTTATATCTTTGGAGACATGTTTATTCACATTCTTTACACATCTCTTAATTTGTTTTTGTTATTAAGTTGCAAGAGTTCTTTATTCTGGATGCAAGCTCTTTACCAGATGTACAAATTGCTAATATTTTCTCTGATTCCGTGTGGCTTAGCCGAGACTACTATTAATATAACCAACATCACAGACTGGGTGGCTTAAAAACAATGACTTATTTTTTACAGTTCTGGAGGCTGGGTTCTTGTGTATGGGTTACACTTTTCTGTTTCTTTGTATGTCTTATAATTTTTGATTAAAAACTAGACCTTTTGGATAATATGTTGTAGCAACTTTGGATACTGATTCCCCTGGAATGGGCTGTTTTTTTTTTGCTTGGCCATTTGTTTGTTTAGTGATCTGGCTGAAGTAATCTACCTTCTTGTTGATTGTACCTGCCTGGAGCAGAGTGCCTGAGGGAAAGGTTTGGAACAGAGCTAGATGGGAGGGTATTTAAGGGAGTGAGTTGCAGCTTAAATACCACCAACTCTCATTATTCTTACCAAGATTTAGTGGATTTTCATGAAGGAATGCTTCCCCATTTGATGTAGTCCCTTAGGAATATTTCCAGAGACGTTAAGTGAATTTTTAAAAAATAATTTTCACCAGTTAAATTGTTTTGCTGGGGAGAATCTCCACTGAGCTCCTTATTCTGTCATTCTGGAAGTCCTGCCTCTCTTTTTTAATATTATTTTTATTCTGCAGTTAATTTGTAGATATTCTATTGCCATTTAAATAAGTGAATAAAAATTTATTTCTGTGACATCATCTCAGCTTTAACTTTAATAACAGAATTTCTAAAATGTGCCCAGCTTGGGGATGGGAATAACTGACACCGATTTAAATTTATCTTCCAGCAAGAGTTCATGGTCTCTGACAAACAACCGTTTGAAAGCTGGGCTTAGACCTGAAGCACTGGTTTCAATGCAGTGATTGATTTTGGTATCCATTTAGATATCTTTGGAAAAGTCTGACTACAGAATTGGAGATATACAGGGCTGGCCCTCCTGGAGGTATCTGTGGACACTAAGTGGAATTGCTTTTCATATAGTAAGAAAAAAAAGTGATAAATGAGCTAACAAATTGAACTCTTAGGTTAAAATAAAAGGCTTAAATGTCAAGTAATGCAGGTAAAGCTAGAGTATGATTGTGGTTAATAGTATATGTTAGTCTATGTGGCTATACAGTATATGTCTCATTTATATGATAAGTTTCTATTTTTTAAACACTCTGCTAAATGCTAAGGATAAATGGTAAATAAAGCAAAATAATGACCTAAGGAAGCTTAAAACCTAATTCATATTCTCTCCTATGACAAAAAACACTCTGAACAGTAACAGCAGCTCAGTCTAATAATGATTTGCAAGGGAAAAGGGGTGTGTGTGTGTGTGTGAGAGAGTATGTGTGTGTGTTGAGGGGTTGGGGGAAAAAGATAGCCATGTGCCCCATGGGTGTTTCTCAGAATTTCTGAGAAATAGATTTTCAGTTTTGAATAGATTATAGTTTGAAGAATATCTTCTGATAATTTCTATATACTCTCATGAGGAGAGAGAGATTACAACTACTCCCTAGGCCAGGCGCAATGGCTCACCCCTGTAATCCCAGCACTCTGGGAGGCCAAGGCGGGTGGATCGTTTGAGCTCAGGAGTTCGAGACCAGCCTGAGCAAGAGCGAGACCCTGTCTGTACTGAAAAATAGAAAGAAATTAATCGGACACCTAAAAATATATAGAAAAAATTAGCCGGGCATGGTGGCGCATGTCTACAGTCCCAGCTACTCAGGAGGCTGAGGCAGAAGGATCATTTGAGCCCAGGAGTGTGAGGTTGCTGTGAGCTAGGCTGACGCCATGACACTCACTCTAGCCTGGGAAAAAGATTGTGAATCTGTCTCAAAAAAAAAAAAAAAAACTACTCCCTAATACTATTAAAGTTAACACTAATTGAGCACTTATTGTACCAGGTACTGTCATAAGCATTTTACATATATTATCTCATATTACCCTATGAGCTGGGAACCCAAGCAGTCTAGCTCTGAAGACTGTGTTCATAAACTTTACACTGACTGCCACTTCTCCCCTGGATCTGAGTGAAGATGAAGAGATTATTAAACTACACTTAAGAAACCATGTTGAGTAGGAAAGACAATCTGGAGGAGAAAATAATAGATCTTGCAATGTGGCTTATATGAGAGCAATGTCATAATTATGTTAAAAAAATAGAATAAATCAAAAGCAGCTACAGAAAAAGTTAAGTTTGTCTATATTGAGCTACCGTTTCAAGTTACTTTTCATCATAGTAGACCTTAAATCACCAATCTGTACAGTTAAATGAATCTATGTGTATGTCCTCATTTATTGATTACTTATTCTGTGTGAAATACTCTCCATTTTTGATAATTAGGTTTTTTTGGTTATTGAGTAACTATTAAATATATTGGTGAATAGAATTTAAAATCATCAAAGAAAGGGAAAAACTCAATTAGCATCTAAGGTGTATCCATTGTTATCTCATCATTCTTCATGTACATATCAACTTTACTAGCACTAATTGTAGGGCATTTGGCCCATTTATAACCAAAAGGAAGGGAATCCCATATTACTTCAATTACGTGTGGTTGAATATACTGAACTCCACATCCTTACATGTATCCCATATTCTGACAGTCTATCTTTCTAAGCTTGGCATTTTAATTATGAAAGTTGCATACATTTTTTCCAGTCCTTTGCCTGAAAATTTCTTAGAAAATGCAGCCAGATCTCCATTTCATCTTCCTCCTAAAGTAAAATGAGGTTAGAATATTTTAGTAATTTTTACCTCTCACTATATAATTGGTAGTTTAGATAATCACAGTAGATATAATAGAACATTTTGTGTCCATCTAAGAAAACATAAAAGCATCAAATGAGATAACAGCTGTATATGTCATTTGTATCTAGTATAGTATACTATCAATTTCCATACATAGCCTAGTACCTACCATCACCTCATTTTATAATAAATATGGCTGGGACAAAGAGATGTTAAGTGATTTGTTCATGGTTACCAACCATTAGCTGACATTTGGGGGCTAGTTCTTATAGATCAGCTTAACTACATACCATGATATTTTCTATAGAACATAATCTAAGAATTTTTTATTTCCTATCAAACAGATTCAAAACCTTGTGGTCAGGTGTTATACAATGGCCTAAACCAGTGGTTCCCAAACTTGAACATGTATCAAAATCATCAGAAGGACTAGTTAAATCATAGATCTCTGTGTCCCTTCTCCAGAAGTTCTGACTCTGAAATGGCACCTGAGATTCTATAGTTCTAGAAAGCTTTCAGGTGATGCTGATGCTTATGATGTGGGGACAGCACATTGAGAACTACTTGTGTGAACAATGAAGATGCTTATTATTTTATTTATTTTTTTGTTATTATTTTAAATTACAAGAAATCCTGGGATAGGGCAGCTCCAGAGATGGATAATTAAGCAGCTCAAATATTCTCGACTTATCATCCTTGCCTTCATGCTTCCTGTCATAGTCAGGTAGCTGCTGCAGTGCAAAGTACCTAATGAAGAAATGAGAATGTCCAGGGAAAGTAGAGGGGGACCATCTTTCCTGGTGTCCTTCTTTTCATCCATAGGGAAACCCTTCCTAGGTGCCCTTAGAAGATCTCTCATTGGCCATAAATATGTCACAAACCCAGGCCTTAACCAATTGCTAGCAAGGGGAACAGGATTATTAAACTAGATTTGTATATATCAAGTCTTACCTCTAAGTATGAGATGGGATCATGTTCCTAGACACATTGCCAAGTGGAGGACGGTGAACACTAAAACATAATCATGACTCAGGCAGCAAGGGAGAGTCGGGGATAGCGTTTGGAACTGGCAACTAAAGCATCTGCTCTGCTAGATGCTTACGGTCTTTTACAGTTTAGCTTGATGATAAAGGTAAGTGCAATAATAAGACATATGATCCAAAATGCATTCTGTCAGCTACCTAATGAGGATCTCAGTATTCTATCTTGTGATAGTTTAATTAGGTGACTCTTAGAAGAGCATAACTTGCTCTAAAGAAGTAGGTTGATTTCCCTCAGGTGGAAATGAATTGTACTTGACATATTTAAAATAACATCTAACCTAATTTGTTAGGAACAAGGCTTCTGAGTTTTGATTTTCATGCGAAGATGAATTAGAAGAGCTGCTGCATGCTTAATCACCTGGATAAGAAGGCAGGGAAGCATGGGAGGAGCAGGACTTGTCATCCACAGGATGAGGCTTCCTGTCTCACATCCTCTCTTACTCCCTTTATTCTTTTTCTTGTCCCTCTTTGTGTCTCTCCCATAATATACCAAAAAGACTGGTAATATTTTCAGAGAAAAATCCCAGCAATATTTTGAAGGAAAAAATTACAGATAAATTTAATACATCTATTGTAGAATAATATGCATGGCTTCCTGAGTCTGTCATTGAGGGATGTGGGAATTGGTTCCGTTTCCCTGTATCATGTGATATGGAGCCCATAGAGGTAAAATAAAATAAATCTCAGGCCTTTAGAGATATTATCTTAATAATAGTGAACTAGTAAATGGTAATGAAATAATTAGGAAATAATAAGTTTTGAGTATTTATTACCTTTGTTTTTAATATAATTTGTTTAATTGCAAGCTTATATAAAATTATTTTTAATTACGATGTTTAACTGGCTCATAAATTTTTTGAAGATTTATGAGCCAGTTTGAGTTAGCACCAGCACCCAGCACACCACTGCATGTATTATACACAGGGAGGTAGATTAGACTTGTTTAAGCCAAGGCCAGTGGTGTCCTTGCTTCGGCAACACCTCCACTTTGTTCAAATTTCTGCTGCTGAAATGAGAGTGTTTTAATTGTACACCAATTCTACTCCTCGCTGGAGCACAGGGCCCAAGGTCTATTTCCCTCAGATCCATGCTGCCCCTGTGTTTCCATGCTCCGAGTATCCTAGGTAAAAATCAGCTGTAATCCAAGTACAACATGACACGACAGGTGACAAGATCAAACACTACTCAATCTTTCCCCCTCTATTTGTACAAACTCCTCTGAACCAGGACTATACCACCCAGTTTTGTGGTCCCATTTATTGATCCTCAATCAACATCTCATGCAAGCCCAAGCTTTCCTCTTAATGTAGGAGTGAGGAGAGAAAGAGAACGAAGATGAAGTCATCGGTTGGATTGAGGGAAATCAGAAATGAGATATGGAACTACAATTTTTTTCCCATCTTTTTCCCACAGTTTTATGAAAATGATAAGAAAAAGTTTTACTGGGAACCAGCTTAAGAAAAGGAGTTCAGATTTTGTCCTGTAGTATATCAGCTATCATGGTTTTTATCTTGAGAGCCAGAATTTCAGATATTTTGAGGTTTGTTTACTCATTATTTGCACTCTAAGAAAATCAGCATGACTCTCTCCTGCTTCCTGCTTAGCTTCTGAAATCTATGAATTATACGGGTAACCACTGGATCATCATGGATGGACTGGAGCACAGACTTGGACAAGTCAGTCTGTAGGGATTGACAACAATGCCCTTATATTTTATAATCTTTTTCCTGATTTCCTAGAGCCCAGAAGCTTTATGAAAAAGAACTTGAAATGTGACTTTTTTTTTCTTTTTTTGGTAATTCAGACCAATAAAGATTTGTCTAACGGGCTTTTGAAGAGAGGTAGAAATCATATTGTAGGGAGGGACAATTTCTGAGCAAGCCCTAACTGTGAGAAGGAGGACATTGGAGGACACTCAGTTTCAGGACTAAAGGCTCAGAAGGAGCAATGGTTCTAAGCAGACCCACTTGGTGGGCTGCATGCCCGCAGGACCTGAGCAGGAGAGATGCACGGAAAATGACAAAAGTATCACTATAAGTCTAAGCTCCTTCTCTGGGAAATGCTCTTGCTGTGAGAGTTTTTAGTGGGTTGAAGGATACCTCCCCAAAAGACACGCTCACCACATACTGGAACCTGGGATTTGGCCTTATGTGGAAAAAGAGTCTTTGCAGATGTAGTTAAGTATCTGCAGATAAGATCATGCTGGATTATCCAGATGGGCCCCAAATCCAATAACAATGTTTTTATAAGAGACACAGAAGAGAGACATAGAGAAGAGGACAAGGCCCAGTAAAGATGAAAGTAGAGATAGGAACCTCCAGAAGTGGAGGAACCTCTATAAGTGGCAAGGAAGGATTCTTCCTTAGAGCCTTTGGAGGATGCACAGCCTGATAAAACCCCAGTTCCAGGCTTCTGTCTCTAGAATTGTGAAGAAAAAAATTTCTGTGGTTTTAAGCCACCCGGTTTGTGGTAATTTGTTGCAGCAGTTCCAGGAAACCAATATATGGCTGAATGGCAAAACCAAAAGCTGCAGAATACTAAGAAACTTCCCAACTCTGCTGCAGGATCCCTCCTAGGAAGTGACCACAAGAAGGAGGCCATTAACTTTTCACTTGGAGAATGGGACAGTGGGAACCCAGAGACATATAATGATGCATCTCTATCTGCAGTGGTAGAAAGAGTAGACACCCCTAGGGGTACTACAGGCTATGTGTAATCAGGGCTACCGCTTGCCCAGCTTGGGTGGAGCTGCAGGAATATGGTGGGCAGTGAAGATGCCCACAGTGTGGTGAGCAGAGCCACAACAGACATGGGAAGGGGTGGGTGGTGACAGCAGCAGAGGTGCTGGGGAGCCCCAGTTTATGGCCAGGCTTGTCTATGAGACATGCCCCTCCTGATACAGCAAGCGAGGAGCTGGGTCCTGCAAGTTAACAAGTAGGGATGATTGATCCAACAACTTAGGAACAAAATATTAAAGTAAACTTCCTAGGACATGTAAATTGGAGGGTTCAAAGGGACATTTTGATCACATATATTTTATTTAACAGTTAAGAGAAATAAGCACCATACTACATTTTCCACATTACTATGAGAATAAATTATCTGTTGCTCCCACTTCTTTTGATTATTGTTGCCCCTATGGAAAGAACCTGTATATTGGTACAGATACTGTGAACATATTTTTCAAGGCAAAAAGCTGCAAACATCTCTGACAGTAATGTGGTAATGTTGTACGGCTTTGGGTAGTAAGTGGCAGTCGGGGAGATAGAGTTTGGATAACAGAATGCTGGAAATTTCAAATTGTGGTGGGGGTGGGTAAGCGCATGTAACACAAAAATTGGCTTTTTTTCAGAAATCCCAGATGGTGGAGACAAGACATTAACAGCTCTTATTTTCTTAGCTTTGGATCACTGAGACTAGGGAAAAATATCAACAGTGCATTTGTTTTTACCAAAATATAATTCTAATAAAAATAGGTGTCACTAATTAAATTTCTAATTAATGGTGCTCAGGGTGCCGTAAGCTTGTAAGTGAGAAAGTACCTGGATGAAAAGGTTATATTCACACAGGTTTTGTGGATTCAGAGCATGCTGAAGCTTGATGAGGCTTCAGGTACTGAAGGGGGCATATGATTCAATCCCTTGTTTTGTGGATGTGGAAATTGAGGCACACGAAGTTGTGCCTTCTTAGATGAGGCACCTTTGCAGTGGGGGCCAGAGCCTGGACTGGGAGCTGGAGTGTCGAATTCCAGTCTGCTGTCTCTTCCACCCTGCCACACTCTTCAAGGGTTCTTGTCTGAACACTGGCTTCCCTCTGCTGACAGCATTGTTCTTGGTCACTTTTTATAGCAGCTCTCGCAGCTTATCGTGGACTCCAGCCTCTCCCCAGCTGCTTATCACAGGCAAACTTTAATTACCTCCTTAACACACAGTCAACTTGAAAGGTGGGGCCGGACAGGGTACTCAGTTCCTCAGGGTTCTTAGACACCCTGCGCTGTCTTCCTCAGAGAATCTCCAATTCAAAATCAGTCCCTTTAATTACAACCTTTTATTTTCCTAGAATCACTTATCTCAGATATAATTTAAACACCTTCTGGCAAAACAAAAGACACGAAGCAGGCTTTAAAATAAAAGCCACAGATTCTTCTCACAAGTCACCAATATGATTAGCACTTGGTATGATCTATGTGAATTTAAGATGCACTGTGGGAGGAAGCATCGCATACTTGGGAAGTATAGGATTTTGGTGTCCAAAAGATATTGATGCAATCCCAGATCAACCACTCTGAGTGCTGGGCTTTCGTTGTGTCAGGAACCCAGAAAACATTTTTCCCTACAGCAAGATAATCTGATGGAGGTATTATGCATGTTATTTTTCTGTGAGTTCAATAAGACAGAATGAGAGAAGAGAGGGAAGAAGGAGTGTTGGGCAGAAAAAAACTCAACATTTATACTGCGATTTCCATCTTTCTTTTTTGAATGGAGCTTCTGGGGCCATTAAGAACAGCAGAAGACCTTGAAGAGGGTAATTTCTGATTATCTAGAAGTATCACAAAGACATTCTTTTTTTTTTTTATTTCAGCATATTATGGGGGTACAGATGTTTAGGTTACGTATGTTGCCCTTGCCCCCCCAAGTCTGAGTTTCAAGTGTGTCCATCCCTCAGATGGTGCGCATTGCACTCTTTGTGTATGCATATACCCGTCCCCTCCTCCCCCCTCCCCCTGCCCAATATCCAATAGATATTATTCTTATAAGTGCACTTATGTGTTAATCAGTTAATACCAATTCGATGGTGAGTGCATGTGGTGCTTGTTTTTCCATTCTGGGGATACTTCACTTAGTAGAATACATTCCAGATCTATCCAGGAGTATACAAGAGGTGCTATATCACCATTGTTTCTTAAAGCTTAATAGTAATCTATGGTATCACAAAGACATTCTTCCCTGTCTGGTGATTTACACAAGAAGTTCACTCACAAGTTTGGGAGCCTGGGGATGGCCTTGGTGCTCTTGCAATTATATGCACTCCACCAGCCAGTGGGAAAGCAGACGGATGCTCTTCAGGGTGACAGTGGCCATAATCCATGGCCTTGGGGATCCTCTTGCTGCTCTTTTGGAGATTCATGACATTCTCCACTGCTCCCACTGAGCCAGACAGACACCTCAGTGTCCCCATGACTTCTCTGGGTCACAGAACACAGAGCTGGGAACCAGGACAGCTTGCCAGGAGGTGCTGGATTTCTAAGATTCAGTACTGAGTTTCCTGGGGATAACACAACCCAAAAAGAGGTGGTTGTGGGAGCCTACCTTCTATCAACAGTAGAACCTCACACTTTCCACCTGTCATACTCCCCTGTAGAAAATGCATGTGGATGAGGAGGGTGGCTGGGATGGCTAACATCCCCTATTATGTCCCTCCCAAATTATTCCTGAGCTTACATGTAGTCTGTAAAAGCCCCTAGTGTTATAGTCTAGAACTCAGATAATAATTCCATACTCTACTTTCTACCTACAAGTCATTATAGTCATTTATTTTATATATATTAATATATATATGTGTGTGTGTGCACGCACATGTGTGTACCAGGATGTCCATATCATTCTCACCGGCTGATGATGGTGTTTCTTAGTTCCTATCATGTTGCCTTATACACCTCTGTCATTATCTAACGTATCTATTCAGCTGCTTGGATCAATACTTTTTTTTTCATACTTTTTTCTTGGTTGTTCTCAACTCTGCGTCCCACTTCCTTGTTCTACTTTACCTAGAGGTCTCAGTCTCAGCTGGA
>CAUYSK010062436.1:0-35314 GCA_963575035.1 Avahi laniger | reverse complement strand
AGCAACCTCAAACTCCTGGGCTCCAGCAATCCTACTGTCTCAGCCTCCCAAGTAGCTGGGACTACAAGCATGAGCCACCATGCCCGGCTAATTTTTTCTATATATATTTTTAGCTGTCCAATTAATTTTTTTCTATTTTTTGGTAGAGACGGGGTCTCGCTCTTGCTCAGGCTGGTCTCGAACTCCTGAGCTCAGAACGATCCGCCCACCTCGGCCTCCCAGAGTGCTAGGATTACAGGCGTGAGCCACCGCGCCCGGCCTCATTAATGATATTTTTAAGTGAGAAATAATAGTTCCCCTTCTCTAACCCCACCTCAGACACAGGGACAAAATTCAATATGCCTATATTATCAAGTTTAAAGAATATTCCAATTTAGCATAACTTCACAAACAACACAAATCACTAAAAATACTGTCAATAGTCTGACAGTTGGAAAAAATGCTGTATGTTAAGTTATACTCTCCATGGCAGATGCCTACCCCATTCTTTCTAATTAGTAAAATCTGAATTGTTACTACTTACAATCTCAAAATACTGATACACAAAAAAGAGAAGTATGACACAACCTCCCCAAACTCACTCTTCTAAAGTTCGTTTCTTTCCCTTGTCAATCATAGTCATCTGATCATCGATTTTAAGATCTGGCTTCTTGGCTATTAATTTCTTCATGGTATTAGAACTAATGGATCCATTCAAGTGGGCATGAAGTTCCTAACACAAAAGAATACAATCAGTAAAAACCTATCAAGTGTCCAATAGTTTCACAGCATCATACCAGGCACTGGATGTTTGCAGTCTGTACTAGGCAAACTGCCTATATAATTTAGCTACGTAACTTTTAAAGTTTACAAATTCTGTCTACAAAATTTACTTTTCTTTTGCAAAAAGGAACAACATAAAAGTCATTTAATTAGCAACCACTCACGAATTCTGCAGTTGAATTCTCACCACTTTTGGCAATTCCAAGTAAAAGTCTGTCTTCCATGGTTGTTGCTGTTCTTCCGCCTCCATTGTGATTTTAGCAGGAAAAAAATAGTCCTCCACTCTTGGTACGAACAATACAAAGTATTTCAGCCAGTAAATTCTGTGGTCCCAAATTTCCTTCAGATTGCTTTCCTTCCACACATTTTGATAAGATTAGCTATATGTGTAGCTCTGGGCTCAGCTTCACCTACTTAAACAAATGGGAATATTTTTGGATGTTGACATAAAAGAAACAGGATTTTGCTTATTTATTCTTCAAAAAGCAAAAACCCCTCCAAAGCTAATTTAAGTGTGTCTGAGGTGGGGAAATGATTAGTAAACAATCTGAACTAGAAATAGGAAAAGGCCTCAAACTTGTAAAAGGTGTATTAAAACCTGAAATTTAGTAGAGTATATTCCTTACCTATTGGGACTGTCTATAACTACTTCAGAAATTAGAAATTTTCTAAGGCCTATTTTGTATAAAAATAAAATTTACATTTTTGAAATATTTAAAATATATAAAGGAAGAGCAGAGGTGTTGGGAGTCAGACGGACCTAGGTTTGTCCTTTTACCACTTCTGCAGGTTAGTACTGTGTGGCTTTAGTCACTCTCATGGCTTCCATTTTCTTATTTGTAAAAATGGGATTAAAAATACACAGTAGCTGTGAGGATCAAAAAAGTAATTTAAATCCCCCCTTCTATGCTCCCACATGAGCCAGTGACTACTTTAACTCAGTATCTTTTCACATTGTATCTCAATCACTGCTTTACTTGTCTTTCTTCATCATCAGACTTTGTTTCTTGAGCATAGGTCCTATTGATTAGTCTACCACTCTAGCAACCTAGCACAGTGTCTAGCTCACTGTAGGTGATAAATAAATCCTCATTTCCCTTCACCTCTGAAAGTGGCTTATTAAATTAAGATAAAATTCCAAATGAAATTTAGTGATTTTCAAAGTAGCCACCTTGAACCTCTCTGGGTTCTCACCTGTTAATGATAATGATACTGACAAGAATAACAGCTTCCATCTACTCAGAACCTGCCAGGTATGTGGCAGGTACTTTTAATAATACTATCTTTAATTCTCACAATAATCTTGTAAAATATTATTACCATATTACAAATCAATAAATTGATATTTAACAGAGTTAAATAAGTTTCCAAGGCCGGGCGCGGTGGCTCACGCCTGTAATCCTAGCACTCTGGGAGGCCGAGGCGGGCGGATTGTTTGAGCTCAGGAGTTCGAGACCGGCCTGAGCAAGAGCGAGACTCCGTCTCTACTAAAAAAAAATAGAAGGAAATTATATGGACAACTAAAAATATATAGAAAAAATTAGCCAGGCATGGTGGCATATGCCTGTAGTCTCAGCTACTCGGGAGGCTAAGGCAGGAGGATCGCTTGAGTCCAGGAGTTTGAGGTTGCTGTGAGCTAGGCTAACACCACGGCACTCACTCTAGCCAGGGCAACAGAGTGAGACTCTGTCTCAATAAAAAAAAAAGAAAAAAGAAGAAGTTACCAAGATAATATAATGTGCAACAAAGAAAACAGCTTGTACAGGACTAAAAAGAGCCATAGAAATCCACAGAAAGGCCAACTCAATATGAGATAAATGTGGCATTTCAATGTAATGCCAAGGTAAGTGCTTAATAAGTAGTAATAAATGAAAAAGATGGACTATTTAATCAATGGCATTTAATAACTCCACTAAAAAACATAAAAAACTTCATTAAAATGAGAAAATATACCTTATTCTTGCATAGGTAAATCCAATTTCCCATAAATTAACTTATAAAGTGTCAATCAAAATATTCCCTAAATTATTCCTTAAAAATTTATTTTAAAGTTCACATGGAAGATTTAACTTATAAAAATATTCACAAAACATCTGAATCTCAGAAGAATAATACCCAACATTGTAAAGATATGAGTAAAAGCTCTGGTGGGAGCAGAGTTTGGCATGATCTTTTTGGAAAACAGTTTGGCAATATCTATCTATTAAGAAGAACACATATTTTTTGACCCAATAGTTCTACTTGTAGGAATTTATCCTATATCTTTCATGAACAAATATATTTCTTATAGCATTATTTATAACAGCAAAAAGCTGGAAATAACCTAAATGTCATCAGCAGTGTACTGACTAAATTATTAATTATATATCCAATTGAACATCTATATGGAAAGATGACAGTGTCACTTTCAAAAATATATTGTTTAGAGAGATGACTTTATAAACGTGTGTGTATATATATACCCACACTCACATAACAAATATACACACATTAATTTATTTATATTGTTACACCTAAAACATATATGAAAGGATATACAGAAAATTGTTACCACTAGAAAGTGGTCTGGAAGTGGGAAAGGTTAGGGGAGAGTATTTTGTATTTCTCTTATAGAGAATACAAAAGCCATCAGGCATGAATCCTTCTATTTCTCTCTGTCCTACTCCACACCTAAGCTTATCTTTATCCATACTCTTTTTTTCCTCACGAGTCAGAGAAAAAGGATCCATTTTCCTGTCCCCAAGATTAATATGTACCCAGGATACTGTTTCTTCCTATCTAGTCCACGTGGTTACTCCACCAGTGAGTTATCTTCTTGTTTTTCTGTTCCTTCAACCTCTTCCCCTCTACTGGCTGATTTCCCTCATGGGACCAACATGTATGTGCAGTATTTGCTTCCACCTGAAAACAAAAGAAAAAACTCTTTTACCCCACACACTTCTTTAGCTACTGCCCTGTCTCTCCTTTTCTTCCATGATAAGCTCCTTGAAAGTATAATTTAGATTCAATGCCTCCATTAACTTATCTCCCATTCACTGAAACATGGATTCTGCAATCATTGCTTTGCTCCACGGAAACTACTCTCCCTAAGGTTTGTTTGTTTTGGGTTTTTTTTTTTTTTGAGACAGTCTCGCTCTATCACCCTGCCTAGAGTACAGTGGCATCATACTAGTTCACTGCAACTTCAAACTCCTGGGCTCAAGTGATCCACCTGCCTCAGCCTCTGAAGTAACTGGGACAACAGGTGCACCACAACCCCCAGCTAATTTTTCTGTTTTTGTAGAGACAGGGTTTCACTCTTGTTCAGGCTGGTCTCAAACTCCTAAGCTTAATGGATCCTCCCGCCTCAGCCTCCCAGAGTGCTAGGATTACAGGGGTGAGCCACCGTGCCTGGCCCCCTGAAGTCATTAATGAGCTCTTAAACATCATATCTAAATGACATTTTTCAATTATCAAATCTTTATCCTGATTCAAACTTTCTCTTGATTCCAACGTTCAAATTGGCTGGGCTCCAAAACTCACGCTCTTAACCATTATGCAATATTACTTCAAGTTAACCATTCATCCTGATTTCCTTCTCTATTTCCGCCGGTCAGTCACCAAATCCCAACTAATAAATTATAAATTTCCTATGTATCTCTGGAAGCAGTTTCCTATTGATGACTCCGATACCCAATGTTGAAACTTTGTGATTATTTTAAATTCCAACCTGGATTTATTCCTTAAAAATAAAGCTCAGAACATATCACAGGGCATAATCACTCTCTTCAGTGACCCCCTCTTCAGCGGACATATTCAACACTACTTCAGAATCCACAGGTTTTTGGAAGTGGAGGGGTGTGTCATTCTAACGATGAGAAACAGAGGCGAACAGTTAACTCACTATCAGCCTACCACAGGACTAGGAATACAAGGGTATCAGCAGTCTACATCTGTGGGGGCCATATTTATTGTAAATATCTGTAAATTATCTGTAAAGGTTAGTTTCTTCACTTTGCACCTGGCCTCACTGATTTTTCAGACTTAAATGCGTTCTCTTTTGCAACGATGAGAGTATTATATAAATTAGCCTCGAAAGACACCAACTAATCCTTGTCGCTAAAGGTGCGTAGTGCTGACCCTTCTAGATCCTTCCCAGACCCTCCTTCAGCCGTCCAAGGAAGTGAGGTCATCAGTACCCAAGGACTCACCTCTTAGCGATTTCTCAACTATGAGGACCTAGACAAGCTTTCCCTTCAGCCTGGAAGACTTGTAAAAAAGTGACAACCCGCGCACCCCTAATACACGTGTCACAGCGGTAGCCGGCCGCCTACCCAGGAAAACGTAATGCGGGAGAATGAAAAAAAGGTCAATCACAGTCGCATTTAGTACAAGCTACACCCTCCTCCATTCTGATTGAGGCGCGCTCTCCCCGGAAGTGACGCACACCGTCTGCGGAAGGGAAGCCGAGGGGGAGGGGAGAGGCTTCCGTACAGAGGTCCCTGAAGTGTGTACTGTTCGGCCGAAGGAGCGGCTCACAACCGTGACCGACCGCCGTTCCTGAGTCTCTCCTGGCCATGGGGCCACGGAGCCGCGAGCGTCGGGCGGGAGCAGTACAGAGCACCAACGACAGCAGCGCCCTCAGCAAGAGTTCCCTGGCCGCGCGCGGGTACGTACAAGACGCCTTCACTGTCTTGCTGTTCCCGGGGGCCGCGCGCCGCGCGCCACTCATTCACCGAGGATACTACGTCCGCGCACGCGCCGTGCGGCACTGCGTGCGCGCTTTCCTGAAGCGAACGTGCGCGCCCCCTGACGCGCCTCGCGCGCAGATCTTGTCTCTGGGCGCCGGCTCCGACTCGCTGTATTTTCGCCTCAAAACTGCTGGCCACCTGGCCCGGGCTGCAGTCTGGGAGGTGGATTTCCCGGACGTGGCGCAGCGCAAGGCGGAGAGGATTAGCGAGACGCCGGAACTGTTTGCGTTGACCGGGCCTTTCCAGAAGGGGGAACCCGCGTCAGCGCTGTGCTTTGAGAGCTCGGACTACCGCATCCTGGGCCTGGACCTGCGGCAGCTCGAGCGATTGGACGAGGCCCTGGCCGCCGCGGGCCTTGACGTGGTCTCACCCACCCTGCTCCTGGCCGAGGCCGTGCTGACCTACCTCGAGCCTCATAGTGCTGCGGCCCTCATCGCCTGGGCAGCCCAGCGTTTTCCTAATGCCATTTTCGTGATCTATGAGCAGATGAAGCCTCAAGACACCTTTGGCCAGTTCATGCTGCAACATTTTCGGCAGCTAAATTCTCCCCTGCATGGCCTGGACCGCTTTCCTGACGTGGAGGCCCAGCGGCGCCGCTTTCTACAAGCTGGCTGGACTGCCTGCAGTGCCGTGGACATGAATGAATTCTATCGCCGCTTTCTCCCCGCAGAAGAACGCCGGCGGATGGAAAATCTTGAACCCTTTGACGAGTTTGAGGAGTGGCATCTGAAGTGCGCCCATTATTTCATTCTGGCAGCTGCCAGGGGAGACACCCTCTCCCAACCTCTCATGTTTCCATTCTCGGAGGCCTTTCCTCGGATAGATTCTGTTTCCCCTTCAGGGGTCTTCCCTGCTAGTGTAGTTACTAGTGACAGCCCTGGCCCAAACCTTAAGAGATATGGCCACGCCTCTGTCCTCTTGAGCCCCGACATTATTCTCAGTGCAGGAGGGTTTGGAGAGCAGGAGGGGCGGCACTGCCGAGTGAGCAAGCTTCACTTGCTCTCAAGATATTGTGACTTTGAATGGAAAGGCAGCCAAATATGCAGTCATGGGACTGAAGTTCAGTGGGATGGACGCCTTTATCACACCATGACAAGAATTTCAGATACTCAGGTTTTGGTTCTGGGAGGGAGGCTATCCCCAGTAAGTCCAGCCTTGGGGTTTCTCCAGCTTCATTTTTGTAAGAGTCAGGATAATAGCACTGAGGACCCGAAGGTGACATTAACAAAGACTGGCCTAAAAGAAGATTTCACTTTGTCATGTTGGCGGCATTCAGCAACAGAAGTGTCCTGTCAGAATCAGAAATATTTGTTTGTGTATGGGGGTCGAAGTGTGGAGGAGCCTGTACTAAGTGACTGGCATTTCCTAAATGTAGACACGATGGCTTGGGTCAGGATCCCAGTGGAGGGGGAAGCACCTGAAGCTCGGCATTCCCACAGTGCCTGCAGTTGGCAAGGGGGAGCCCTTATTGCTGGAGGTCTCGGGGCTTCCGAGGAGCTGTTGAACTCTGTACTCTTTCTGAGACCAATCTCTTGTGGATTCCTCTGGGAATCAATAGACATCCAGCCTCCCATTACCCCAAGGTACTCTCACACAGCTCATGTGCTCAATGGAAAGCTTCTACTGGTTGGAGGGGTCTGGATTCATTCCTCCTCAGTTCCTGGAGTGACTGTTATCAATTTGATTACAGGCTTGAGCTCTGAGTATCAGATTGACACAACGTATGTGCCATGGCCACTAATGTTACATAATCATACCAGCATCCTTCTTGCTGAAGAGCAACAGCTTCTGCTCCTTGGAGGTGGTGGGAACTGCTTTTCCTTTGGCACCTACTTCAACCCCCATCCAGTAACATTAGACCTTTCTTCCTTAAGTGCTGGGCAGTAAGAACTGGACTCTCCATATGTTCAGGACCCACTAAAGTAGACAATAAAGGTTTCCACAAATAGATCTTGCCTCTAGCTATAGATTTTGCCACTCCTTCCTCTCCACCTCTTTTTTTCCCCCCTTAGCACTATTCACGGTAGAAAGTGAAAAAGTTAAGATACATACCAACAATCAGAGAGACAGTACAAAACTAAAACAGCTGAAGATAGTGACCATACAGTTGTGGAGTAGGAGACTTTGGATTCATGTATCCAGTTTATTGGTCTTCCTCTAATTTTCTAATCTAAGTTTACCCATTTATTGAGTTTAAATGGCCTTTAGCCTAAGTCAAGTAAAAAATTTCCCAATCCAGGGCCTTGTGATTTGAGATGGAACCTTGGAAAAAGTTTCACACAGATCCTTGGTTGAATATAGTTGAAGGAACATGGTATTGACCTAATTCTTCATGTATGAAACCTGAAGTGAACACAGTTGCAATTTGATTAAAGCATTGTGGCTGTTTAGTGCAACAGAGAACTCTAGGATAGCTTTAACAACAGAAACATTTGTAGGTCTTTACAAACAAGGTTTTGATCAATTTTTTTTGCTTTTAGGTCTGTATTTGTTTAGATTTATAAGTGCCAATAAGCCCGCTGTTTGATGCCTCAATTTGTACATTTTGTACAATTCATTTTGTATAATGTTTAGCTCTAGATCTGTTCTTCACCCTTCACTGTGTTCTGTGCATCAAGAGGCTGATCTTTATGTACTGCATCAGTGAGCTCTCCTGTCTAGTTTTTAGTTGAGTCCTACAAGTAAAAAACACCGGAGGGGAATGGAAGCAAGAAGAGTGAGTCAGGGTTTTTTTTTTTTTTTTTTTTGCAGTGGCATCATCATAGCTCACTGCAACCTCACACTCCTGACCTCAAGTGATCCTCCTGCCTTGGCCTCCCAGAGTGCTAGGATTATAGATGTGAGCCACCACACCTGGCCAATCAGGGTATTTATTCCCAGCTGTTCCCCAGTCAGTCTGCAGGTTGGCAGTGGCTATATACTTCTATCAAAGGCTACATACAACTCCTGTCATGTAGTTCTCTCTCATAAGATAGAGCTCTAATTCTGCATCACTCCAGGTTTCAGTAATTGTTCCTTTTCCTTACCTCTTCAGGTCTAGGAGTTACAATGGCTCTTTGCTAGACTTGAGCTGTACTGTCCAATATAGTAGCCATTGGCAACATGTAGCTATTTAAACAAATTAAGAATAAGTAAGAATTCAGTGGCTAGTCACACCACATTTTAAGTGCTTAACAGCCATGTGTGGCTAATGGCTACTGTATTAGTGTAGATTTAGAACATTTTCATTGCAGAAAGATCTAATAGACACCACTGAGGTACTTTACCATCTTGACTTTGTTTTCCTTAACCCTGCTAACTTTAGGTCCCCAACCCCCAGGCTGTGGCCTGTTAGGAAAACAGGGCCATGCATCACTGCCTGAGCTCTGCCTCCTCCCTCCATCCCCGATTGTCAGTGGAAAAACTGTCTTTCATGAAACCAGTCCCTAGTGCCAAAAAGGTTGGGGACCTTTTTATGCTATCCCGTTGTGGTTGGTATCTTCATTAAACTCCTCAATTACCCTTTAAGTGAACAATCTGTTTACTGGTGAGCCTTAGGAGGTCAATAAAATATCTTAGCTATTCATCCATAAAATGTGAGATTTAATTTGTCATCTACATTATGCATACCTTGTGAAATTCACATCTCAAAACTTAGTGGCTTTGATGGTACTAAGTGTACGTACCACTTTAGTATTTCTTGTTAGTCTTTAATCTTGAAAACCTTAGTAGTATCTTGAGATTTTACAAGTGCCTAAATGATCATTAGCTATCATTGTTAATGTCTTAATGCACCTAGTATGGCACAGAATCCTTTTCTCTATTTGTATTTACTTTGCATATTAATGGATATGAAAGGTGATTAAAATGAAAACTAAGTAGCAAACACAAACCAAAGTGTATAAAGAGGGCAATCTCGGCTTTCCTAGAGGAATATTCTTACATGAAGGCTCCCAGGAGAAAACAAGCTGAATAAACAGCTAAAATAAATAGCCTAACTTCAGTTTTCCTGAGCCTTTATAAGAGCCGTTTCTAGTGAAGTCATTGTTTATGATTATGGGTGAGTCCTGGGAAACAAAAGCAGGTATCTGATGAGGCTATCAGTGGGCCTAGTACTAGATCACTGGCAGGAATATAATTAGGGTAAGAAAAGGCTGTTCTATGTTTCCGGTTTCTGAGTTTACTACAGCCTACCTCCAGCTTTCAGGAGTAGATCAAAGCAGAATGCTATGATGAACTGAGTGTTCTCAGCTATATAGTAAATAGTATCAGAATTCTAACCTAGATCTGACTCCAAAGCCCAGCTTATACCTTCCATTATGCTGCTGCTTAGATCATGCCATCAATCATTATTATTTCATTACTTTTGGCGGGGGGGAAAGGAGGAAAGGGAGGTTTGTTAGGAGAATGTGAATGTGTGCCAGACCTAAATTAGTAGTGCAGTAGTGCTTATTCTCTTGAGCACTGCCCAGTATGGTGCATTATGAATAATTAAGCTTGTTGTCTCCAGAGAAATTACCCTCATTTTCTATAAGTGATTACCAGATTAAGCATGCCCTCCACCTCTAACTCTATATATGCATCATGCTCAGTTAAGGAATTATTCATCTCCCAAACTCTACTCGTTAGAGCACTTAGAAGTTTTGTCAGCAGTATTTACTCTGTGCCTTTGGAGCAGCACTCAGTATGTACTGGTGCTGGATCACAATTTCATTAACAGTACTCTGCAGCAGTTGGAGATGCAGCCAGATTGAGAACTAACGTTGGACAATAATTTTTGCTTCTCCAGTTCATCTTTGAATATTTTTGTTCTAAAATTCTGGTAAGGAGCTCTGGGTAGTTATGAGAGTTAATGAACAGGTCTCTTCCTCTTTTAGTGATTGTACTTCTATCTAGAATAGATAAGGAAGGAAAAGAATTTCTTATTTTGAATCTCTACTCTGGGTCAGGGTCTCAAAAACAGTCTATAATGCTAGAGAGGATATGAAAACAAGGTTAAAAACAACTGTTCTAGGATATGTTCTTCAAAAGCCAATGCTGTCACATCTTTGTGTGCTTTCTGAATTTTACAACTGAATGTTCATTTTTCATCTCTCTGGAGCTTTAATCCTGCTTAGTGATCTTAGGGAGATGGCATGTGTCTGACATGCTCCAGGGCTCAGGCATTTCCTTGGTCTTCTTCAGTGATCTCAAACCTTGAAGTCTTGGTTTATTCCATATGGACTTTGTGATCCCAAACCCCACCTCAAGCAACCCATGCCTACTCTGGGACTCATCGCACATGGCATCTTCTGGAAGACAGCCCCAAATGTAACCAACCACTCTCTCCCTGTGCAAGAGAAGCCTATCCTCTTTGGAGAGTATGGTAAGAGAACTAGTTACTTAAGGTGGGTTCTTCATCATAGGGACCATCCAGTAATGTCTAGTTTGACATTAAGATTAAAGTAAGTCTTTTGACTTCGGTAATGAGAAAGGGGACATAAAATATAATAGCATTAAGCCGACAAATTAGGTCATGAATCCTGACTAATCTCATTAGATTTGACGTGAGCGATCTGAGGGAGTAGGAACATGCAATTAAATGTACCTGTGAGCACATACACACAGGATCTTCCTAGGATGTTTTGGTGCTTCACTGGGCATGACTTGGTGCGTAACTCTCAATGTAAGTTTAATAGAGGAAGAGGAAAGACCTTGCCCTAATTTTTATGTGAAAATTCATTTGTCACCTAATTGGTAGACCAAGGCTAGGAAATAAATTGTAGTCAGAATGATGATAGGATATTACACAACATTCTACTTTTCTCATTCCCTAGCCTTTGTCCACATTTTTAGGCTTTTTCCATTAGAGCTCTAACTTCTGATTCATATTTACATTTATTACTTCAGAAAAATTTAGCAAAGCTGATTTTTCTTGCTTATGGATATATCAGCAACTTAAGCAATATTTAAGAAAAATAAATTTTGCCATCCCCTTCCGTCTCCCTGAAAAAAACCTTTATTAAAAAAGTAGAGTCTAGATCCCAATCCATGAAATTTACATTTGGACAATTGAGTCCAGTCAGCAGTATTTTTATTTCTTGCACATAGCACATAGTAAATGCTCAAAAATGTTTACCACATGATTGAATATATGGTTGATTTAGGCTAAAATTAATAATAAATTATAGTGAATTATAATGTAAGACCAGAGATTACCACCAGAAAACCAAAATATAGTATAAAGTCATAGAATTAAAAATAGTTTGGTATTGGTGTCAGAATAGACAAATGGATCAAAGGAACAAAGAATTAAAAAACAGACTGTGTGATAAGGTGATATTTCAAATCAATGAGGAAAGACTGGACTGTTATGGTTTGGGATGATGTGCATTTGCGAAAAATGATGTTATCTCCCTACTTCTTACAAATCACAAGCATAAATTCCAGATGGATTAAAGACCAGACCCAAATTAAAAATCAACAACAAAAGTTATAACCTAAATTATATGACCATGAGAACAAGCATAAAAGATGTTTATAATCTTCATGGTAGGAAAGGCCTTGAAGAACACATAAATGCAAACAAAATCCATGGAGAAAAAGATCTGATAAATTTAACCGGTATATGTATATAAAACCTCTGTTCAACAAGAATATACACTAAAATGTTAAAATATTAGTGGCCAGCTAATCTTTTAGATTATAATTGCTGTCTTCCTTGGAGGAATAGCTCACAAGGTGTCTCTCTCATCCCCCATGGTCATCATGCCCAAGGCAGATTTTTATTTTCTTTTCTCAGTCAGCCTCTGGAATTAAGATGCATGGGACTCATCCCTCAGTTTCTTAGTATTAGCTTCTAAGATATTTTAAGAATGGAAAAGTTGAGTAATAGAAAGTGGAGCTTTCTCTCTTTTATTTTTTATCTTTTATTTTTAACAACCAGGAAGAAGCACTAAGAAAGTGGAGCTTTCAGTTGAATATATTCACTCATTCACTCATCCATCCATTCATCCATTCAACATTTAAGTGTTCTAAGCAGATACATCAGTGAACCAAATAATTCCTTGCAGAATTTACAACCTAGCAGGGGGAGACAAGAAATTAAACAATGGGCTGGGCGTGATGGCTCACGCCTGTAATCCTAGCACTTTGGGAGACTGAAGCAGGAGGATCACTTGAGCTCAGAAGTTCGAGACCAGCCTGAGCAAGAGCGAGACCCCATCTCTACCAAAAATAGAAAAAATTAGCTGGTGCGGTGGTGCTTGCCTGGAGTCCCAACTACTTGGGAGGCTGAGGCAGGAGGATCACTTGAGCCAGGCGTTTGAGGTTGCTGTGAGCTAGGCTGACACCATGGCACTCTATCCTGGGCAACAGATCGAGATTCTGTCTCGGAAAAAAAAAAAAAAACCAAATAATAAAGATAACAAATACACTATATATTATAAGTGATAAGGACTTGGAAAAAAAAATGTGAAGTAGGGTAAGAGGGATCAGGAGGGCCTGGGGGTGAGGGTAGTGGGTTATAATACTAACTAGGGTAGATAGTGTTCTTCTCACTGAGAGGTGAAGTTTTAGCAAAGACTTGAGGAATAGTAGGAATTAGCTAAGTAGACAACTGGGGAAAGAGTATTTCAGACAGAAGGAATAGGCAGAGCAAAGCTCCTAAAGGGATTCATTAAGAACTTTGTAAAGTCCTTTAAATGGCCTATTAAAAGTATTAATGAAAAAATTTTAAAAAGACATAAAAGAACTTGGGTGGAAAAGGGAGTTGTGCAGGGTTTGGGGTGATATCATTTGACTTACTTTTTAAAAAAATAAACTTTATTTTTTAGAGCAGTTTTAGGTTCACAGCAAAATTGAGAGGAAGGTACAGAGACTTCCCATGAACAGCCTGTCTCCACACATGCATAGCTTCCCCCAACCTGAGTAGTACATTTGCTACAATTGATGAACCTAATTGACACATCATTATCACCCAAAGACCATAGTTCACTTTGGGAATGGTACATTCTATGAGTTTGGACAAACATAAATGACATGTATCCACCATTACAGTATCATGCAGAATAGTTTCACTGTTTCACTGCCCTGAAAGTCCTCTGTGCTCTGCCTATTCATCCCTCACTCCCCCTGACCCATGGTAACCACTGATTTTTTACTGTCTTCATAGTTTTGACTTTCCCAGAATGTCATATAATCGAAATTATACAGCGTTTTCAGGTTGGCTTCTTTCACGTTGACTTACATTTTTAAAGGATCCCTCTGATGAGAATAGATTGTAGGAGTTCAGGAGTAAAAGCAGGGAGACTTTTTGGAAGGTTAGTGAAGTAATCAAGATGAGAGATGATGTAGATTCAGCTGGAGATGGTGAGAAAGGGTGGGATTTGCAGTATTCTGAAGGTAGAGAATTCCCTAATAGACTGGATATGGGATATGATAGTGAAGGGTAGGATTTAAGACTTTAGGCCTAAGCAGCTGGAAAGCTGGAGTCGCCATTAACTGAGATGGGGGAGGCTACCTGTGGCACAGATTTGTAGGGGGAGATCCGGAGGTTAGGAGTTAAATATAATGTTGGCTTTGGGAAGTCTGTTAGACATTCTAAATGAAGAGCTTCTTACTCAAATATCTGTTTTATAACCTTCCTGCTCATCTTCCACATTCACTCACTTTTTTCTTTTTCTTCTTCTGTAAATATCCAGACCAAACACAGGGATGGGACTAGCAAATAAAAATGACTGAATTAGAAACACACATTGTAGCTTAAGGAATAGAAGCAAATCCTCTGTGGGATGGCCCAAGTCTGGCTGCTCCTGGCTCCCAGAGCTGCTTTCATTCAGACATATTGTCTTGTTTTTTTCTTACTTTCATTTCTTTCTAAATTAATATTTATTAGACATAGTGTGTAATTCTTGTTTTTTTTTTTTTTTTTTATTCAGAGTCTCACTGTGTTGCCCGGGCTAGAGTGCCGTGGCGTCATCCTAGCTCACGGCAACCTCAAACTTCTGGGCTTAAGTGGTCCTCCTGCCTCAGCCTCCCGAGTAGCTGGGACTACAGACATGTGCCACCATGCCCAGCTAATTTTTTTCTATATATTTTTAGTTGTCCAATTAATTTCTTTCTAATTTTAGTAGAGACGGGGTCTCACTCTTGCTCAGGCTGGTTTCGAACTCCTGAACTCAAACAATCCGCCCGCCTCAGCCTCCCAAAGAGCTAGGATTACAGGCGTGAGCCACCGCGCCCGGCCATGTGTAATTCTTTATTAGCATTTTCAGAAAGCTAGAAGTGGATATTCCTTATGTCATAAGCCTATCCCCTGCCATGCCTTCTCATGCCACGTTCCCTTCCTTGGCATCCTAGTTACGTGGAACTATCCCTAGTTTCCAAAGACTATATTTGGGAAGCATTCCATGATTCTAACCATCCCCCCTTTCAGGCGAGGATAGGTTGCCTTTTTTTTTGTATTGCCATAGCACCTTATACATATCATTCATACTGCATTTATCATATTGTGTTATAATTTGTATTTTAGTCTGTCTTCTCACTTGAGACTAAAGTTTCTTGACAGTAGGGATAATGTCTTTCATTGTTGTATTCCCAGTGCCCGGCACTCTCCAAACACTTGAACTAAACAAGGGTCCTTCACTGTGGATGTTTAACTTCTTGAAGCCAGACCTTTCCTATACCCTTTCAATATTGACAATCCTGTGCCACTGGCTTCCTGCAGAGGGGCAGAGTAGCATCAGAGAAGAATAATAAAATGGCACCCAAAACCCCACAAACTTCTACCATGCAAGGCTGTGCCCTTGCTCATAAACTCAGGGAGAATCAGCCGGAACCTTTAGAACACAGCCGTGACTGCATATATCTATTTTCAGGCACCCTATTTTTAGTCCTGCTGCTTCGTTTGTCTCATACTCAGACATCTGGTGGGTGGTGACACAGGTAAGTAGCCACACAGCAGTGAGTTTTTGTATTGTTTTAGTAGAAGACTAGTATATAAATCCCATTGTAACCGCTAAGACCACCAACCGTTGTGACTTGAACTTGCAACTTATCCTCTAGCCCAGTTTCCTTTGATTTTTTCAGTTTGGGTAAGACATCCCTGAGGCCACTTTTGGTTTGAGTTGACCACTTAGTCTCATATCAGTGTCAGTTTACCTACATAGATTCAGCTAGAACACACAGCTCAAGGTTTCTGTATCCTGCTATGTGTTCACCTACAGTTCATTTAAAAACACTTACTGTTGCTACTTATTGTATGAGTCATACATGCTCACTGTAGAAATATTAGAAAAAGCAAGATCTGCAATTTTAAAACATTTTCTACGACTTTCTGACCATGTTTCAGTCACCTTGTTTGCCTTTTTCCAAGTTCTGCATAAAATTGTTTTCCACAGCCACAAAGAAAGTTAACTTCAGAGGGACAGAATCAAGTGATCGATAGTTCTTGTGCATGACTGTTATTCAGCTAGTGCTTGCATACCAATTTCTTAGGTTGATAAATCTCCTCACTGTTCAGTGATTGCCTTCTCTTGCCTACAACTAATAAGAGTAACTCCAAGTCCCTAAAGATACTAAGATTACGAAATTAAGATATTTGGTATTTTTCATACTGTTTTTTTATAAGATGAGAAATATGGTCTGCAAAATCAGCTCTGGGGAGACCTGAGGAAAAATAGTGTTCAGATGAAGAATGAAAGCACTGCTACTCAGGGTGGAAAAGAAGTAAGATACATGCCTGAGAAGCACAATGTGTAGTCAATGGCAACCTAAACTAATGTTCACTCATCCTGAAGAGCTAACTAGAAAGAATTGTGAAAAAGCTCACACTGGACAACTGAACTAATGGTGGCTATGTAAGTAGTAGTTTAAGTTCATGGGATTTGGAATCAGATAGACCTGGGTTGGAATTCTGACTTGGTTCTTTACTATTGTGTGACCTTAAGAAAGTTACTTAATCTCTCTAAATCATATCTGCAAAATGGGTATAATAATGGTACCATATTACAAGTTGATGAATTGTATAGGACAATGTAAATAAAGCATTTAGCACAATGTGAGGCACATAGTAAGGACACAATAAGTGTTAGCCAAGGACATGACAAAGGAAAGACGGGATAGTCTTTGACCTCCCACAAGTAGTTTGTCTTCAGGGTTTAGCCAGTCAGTCCATTTTTTCTCCCCTATGGACAGTTGACACAGGAAGTCCAATAGTTAATGACTGTTTAACACAGTGCTAGGTCTTATGGAGGAAAACATGGTATCTACCCTCAAAGAAGTTAACAATCTAAAAAAAAATTAATGCACATGAAGCAACTGGAGAATAATTGGTATGGACAGTGTAATGTCCAGAGACTCATAGAATAGCTTAGACTTAGAAGAAATCAGATAGAGTTTAATTGAGAAAGGCTACACAGCTACATAGATGATTCTTGGAAAAATGGGTTTTGACTGCAGCATGAGGGGGTAGTGGAAGAACACCTCAGGATAATGTGGGATGAATGCCTTACATGGAAAGAATGAATAAAATATAGATGAACTGAGACAAGAAGCAAGCACTTCCCAGGTATAATTGGGACAATACCTTTGAAATGCTTCCCATGAACAGATTTTCCCTTCTTGATAATTCTTATTTGGTTCCCTTAGATCATTTATTCTTTAATTCTAGGCCATGAGGCTGGACTACAAAAGAAAGAAGATAAAACATATGAGAAGGACCTTCTAGACAGGAAGGGGAGCTGAAAGCCCTCCTGGTCCTGGAAGAGAGAGAGAGAAAAGAAAGTATGGCAAGACTTGAGATAAGAGTATCCTGACTTCCTACCCTCCTGCCTCCACCTCTGAAGTAAGTAAGTGATGGTTGAAACATCCAGATGGATTTAGTTAATTCCGAATTCAGGGCTTTCTTCTTGATTCTCAGGGGAAAGTCCGGAAATACTATAAATCTCTCAGAGAAGCTCCATATTAAACATGGCACAAGAGCAATATGGGGCCACCCGGGAGGTAGATTAGAAATTGCTAAGGTTATGAGGATCTGAAATAGCACCACAGTTTCCTACTGCCTGTGTGTGGCATGTAATGGAACCAGAAGTTCCTTCACAACCAGCACAATATGAAAGTACTGAACTATCCAGCAGACCAACAGAGGCCTGGAGTCAGGCTAAGAAAAGCCACAGGGGAGGGACAATGGACTTCAGCAGAGGCAAGAAGGATTCAGCATGAGTTTCAGAGAACAAGGTGGGCCCACCTGAACCTCAGCAGAGACCAACATAGGACATGGCAGGACCAGATGAAACCACACGACATCCAAGACCAGACAGGAGCCAGAGGTCTGTGCTCCCAGCCCCTGTGAAGGATATGTAAGCTTCCGCTACACTCAGAAGCCATCTTAGGAAGAAGGCAGGGAGTGAGAAAGTCTTGCGAGTGGAGATGCAGTCTGAATAGGGAATTTAAAATTTTGAAATGACCAAAGACACACAGTTACTTAAGGTTACACAGTTAGCTAATGGTGAGCCCCAGAGCCTGTGCCCTCAGTCACTACACTACACCTGGACAGGTGCTGAGCAGGATGAACTCTTGAGGGCTTTAGAAGCTGCCCAGAGGATTGTGTATTGGAAACCATAGGTGTTGGGAAGCTGTTATGGAGTCTGAGCTGGAAACTTACATGGTGTTTAAGGAAGACCAGTCTGGCAGAACCCTGCAGGAGGGGATGAGGAGAGGAGAGTCTGAAAGCAGGACAAAATTAAACAGCCGTATTTGTATCTCAGGCCAAAGATGATAAATGCTTAAAATAGAGCAGCTGCAATAAAAATAGAGAGAAAGGAGCACATCCTAGACTATTATAAGAATAATAAAATTAGTAGCAGAACTGGATCAGAACTGGCACTTACTATGTACCATCACTTTGCTAAAAATTATCTCCTTTAATTATCACAACAACAGTTATTTTTAGTCTCTTATTTGGTTATTTTTGCTGTTTTACAGATGAGGAAATAGAAGCACAAGAAAGTTAAATGATGGGCCCGATGTCACGTGGATGTAAAAGGTAGCGCCAGGCATCAAACCCAGGATGTCTGGTGACGGAGCACAGGATCTTAACCTGTCTGCTTCACCATGATGCAGCAACAGGACCAGCTGACTCCTGACCACAGGAGAAAGGAGGTGGAAAAATCAGAGATCCCTTCAAGATCTCCAGCTGTGGAGATTAGAAAAACAGTAACACCACTGACAGAAATGGGTAGTTGGAAAGGAGAGGTAGTTTAAGAGGAAATGAATTCACAGAAAATTAATGTAGTTTGGGATATGTTGAATATGTCAACATGGCATGCACACATCAATTTTCTGAGGGCTAGGATGGGATGTAATGAGACACAAGTGAGTTTTTTTCAAGGTCCAATCTGTAAATTTAAACCTTTAGTTAACACAGAGGCAATAGTCAAGCCAATCTTCAAATATAAAGGCATATATTATTTTTAACTTGAATCCTCTGTATTGTACTTATACTAAGATAAATAAGAAAAAGGTAACATTTTTCTCTCCATAACATCAGAGACATTCACTCAATCAGGTGACAGGTGAATTTAGAAATCTAGAACAGAAAAAAAATTATCATCATTCTTCTACATTCAGCAGAAAACTTCTATGGTAACTTGAGTCCTTTGAGAGGCTCAGCTACGTCTAGATGCTAGACCCAGCCTTGTGGTTACTCAACAAACACCTTCACTCTTCCTTATTTATCATATTAAATAAGGTGTCAACAGGCCATAGTTTTGCTTTCTTCACTACCAAAGAACCTGAGTCATTTGCTGAGGTAATCACCATAGGTAATCACCTTTGGACAGACAGTGAACTATCTGGAAATGGAATGGGACGATGGGTAATGAAGCACATTACCAACAGGTCAACCTCTGTAGTGCTTCAGCAAAAATAAGGAAGGCCAAGTGAAGAGGGGGACAGACATATGATTTTTAAATAGCCATAACCACTTCTATTCATGGAGAGCTGACTCTGTGCCCAGAACTGGGCCAAATGCTCCTCACAACCCTGTAAAGAGGTACTATTATCATGTCCTCTTTGAAGATGAGGGAACTGAGGATGATGATGAGAAGGGATGTAATTTGTTCATGGACCCAAACTAACCAAGACAGGATTCAAACTCAGGATTGAGAATCCCATAGTAATCGAGTGTCAAGGTAGCTGAGGCTTGGACTAAATCCAAACCTATTACACTAATCTTCCTTGTAAGAATAACCACCACCACATCTTATAGAGCCAAACTAGAAGAGTCAAGCTGGTACTTGCGGGAAATACCTCTGAGAACATGTTGCTGGTCAGACTGGCCATACAGGCATCATCGACTCTGCCCCTAAATTGCCAAAACTTCCTTCTCTGCATTGTCAATGCAGCAACCTGAAACCCATTTCTGTTGACTTTGAGAACTAAACCTTACATAACCCTTTACTACCTCTACTTCTTTTATAGGTCCATGATTTCATGCCACACTGAAATCAAATAATCCAGGCATTGGTTTCTGTCACAGCAGTTAAACAAGCTATTAAGGGAAACTATTGTCCTTTTGTCCAGAACGCCAAACCAAGCATGAAACTACAACAGAGATGTGTGGTATTTCCTGGGGCTGGTGTAGTGCAGACCCACCCCAGGTGCCTAGTTCTTATTTCAACTTGAAAACTACCTGGGATGATGGTTTGGGGACTGGTGCTGGGGAGTGAGTTAACCTGGAAGTCATTCTCTCTTCCAGAAATTTTGCTACTGTTCTGCCAAGTAACTTAGAAACCAGACTCCTTTTAGCTTCGCGTTTCCTATCTATGGCCTTGTTTGCTACAGATCAAAAGTTCAGAGTGGGCACTAACTTTCAGATCCTAGGATAACCACCCACACATAGAAGAAATGATGTCTTTCCTGATATTAGACCCCTCTGTGAGGCATCTTCTTTGCCTCTTCTCGAGACCACTGGAAAGTGTCATTTTCTAGAGGATTGAGTGAATCTCTGGCTTAGGGTTGAGTGGAAATAGATGCTGTTTTGAACCTTGGAACCTTGCTTAATTGCTTAATGGTTATCCTCAGTGCCTCACCCACCTCAGCCTTGAAGTGTTGCCAAAACCACATGACACCCCAGGACACCTCATCTCATTCTTAAATACTGTTCTCTTCCAGGATGCTGTGTTTATATTTTTTAAAAATAGAGCTTCTCGTTTCCCTTCCTCTGATGAAAATCCTGACTTTCCACCTTCACAGAAGCTCTATTTCACTGATTCATTTGCAGTTATTAGTGGGGTTAGAAGGGATGAGTCAGGGGAAAAGATGGGTCAGACTCAAGAGAAGGAGACCAAGGTGTCTATAAAATTAGGGACACTCTTCCCTGACCCCTAACCAATACCTCTCAGGAGATGAAGCCATCTCTCATCCAGGGCTTCTGGTGAAAGTGTTGAAACATTGAATCAGCCATGTAGCCATCCTTAAATTCTGGCCTGGCCCCTTGCCTAAGTGTAATGTTGCATCAGTCGACATTAGAGAAACAGCCACACCTCACCTTAATGATTTTTGCCCAAAGTCTGTTCCAACCAATGAGAATCCAAGCCAGAATAATCATTAACAACAACACCATGGACTAACACAGAAGGATCTTTTTTTTTTTTTGAGACAGAGTCTCACTCTCTCGCCTGGGCTAGGGTGCCATGGCATCAGCCTAGCTCACAGCAACCTCAAACTCCTGGGCTCAAGCGATCCTCCTGCCTCAGCTTCCCGGGTAGCTGGGACTAGAGGCACACGCCCGGCTAATTTTTTTTTCTATTTTTAGTTGTTTGCCCAATTTCTTTCTATTTTTAGTAGAGACGGGGTCTCGCTCTTGCTCGGGCTGGTCTTGAACTCCTGAGCTCAAACGATCCGCCCACCTCAGCCTCCCAGAGTGCTAGGATTACAGGCGTGAGCCACCACGCCCAGCCAACACAGAAGGATCTTAATCTGAATTCCCGTCAGATTCTGAATCAACTTTCCATCACCCATTCTGATTGCTCTTCCTCTGGCTTCAGAGTTGTTCAGGGAGTTGCTCGGGTTCATTCCACATGTGAGCTGGACCTTCCTTCCCCAAACAACAGGTAGGGAATTGTCAGGCACAGGTGGAGTCCTAGGGCCTGTGACCATGGGATGCAAATCAGGCAAGGATATTCCCTATCCTTTCGCTTGTCAAGAGATCAGAGTGGGCTTTGGGCCATGGCCAAAACCTAGTCACAGAAATTCAGTGTGGAATGTACTCAGTCTGAGAATGTCCAGCAACAAGAGAAAAGATCAGAGCGCCATACTCCTTGTGGAGAAATGGTACATGTCCTTTTAATAAAGGTGGAAAAGATAAGCCTCTTCATAGAAGTCACTGGGGGTATAGAAAGATAACACATTTTAGAGCCTGGACCTGAGGGAAATCATATAGTCTCCCTGGGACACAGTTTTCTCATCTGTAAAATGGGTTTGGTAGTATTACCTACCTCACAAAGTGGTTGAGAGGGTCAAATGAAGCAGGTATCTTGCATGTGCTTGGCAAGTAGGGCACACACAAAACAAATGCTGGTTTCCATCTCTTATTCTATTTTCTTTTTTTTTTTTTTTTTTTTTTTTTTGAGACAGAGTCTCACTCTCTTGCCTGGGCTAGAGTGCCATGGTGTCAGCCTAGCTCACAGCAACCTCAAACTCCTGGACTCAAGCGATCCTCCTGCCTCAGCCTCCCAAGTACCTGAGACTACAGGCACGCACCACCGTGCCCAGCTAATTTTTTCTATTTTTCGTTGTTTGGCCAATTTCTTTCTATTTTTAGTAGAGACAGGGTCTCACTCTTGCTCAGGCTGGTCTCGAACTCCTGAGCTCAAACTATCCGCCCACCTTGGCCTCCCAGAGTGCTAGGATTACAGGCGTGAGCCACTGTGCCCAGCCTCTATTTTCTTAAGTTCACATTAATCCCAGACCATCTGGGAACTACCATCCTTAGACCTGGGTGCGTAAGGCCGTGTATCTCAGAGGGCCCTGTACTTTGGAGTGTCTTCTTCAAAGTTTTCTAAACCCATTACCAGGAGGGCTGGCAGCACAGTCCAGCCTGGATTTCATCCTACATGGACCCCAATTCCTGTTTCACCTCTTTGGGGCACTCTGACTCTCAATCCCTTTCCTCAACTCCCACGTGTGGGGTTGACCAGATGCCCTGTGAGGCTCCAAGACTCACATTTATGGGTTTGTCTCTGGGCAGTGTGATCAGGAGCAGGTTCCAGGAGAGCACCCTGGTGAGTAGATCACTCCCACTGGCCAACATGATATTTCTTTGAAAGACTGAGCCACCAAGATTGGTGCTGACAGGTTTGGTAGATTCTTGTCTCCCTGATCATCACTTGAGCTTCAGGGTACCACTGTCTCATCTCCTCATAGCCTAACTTCTCCTTTCCATGATCTCCTGTAGCACAAGCTTACCTACTTAATTTCTTCCATGGGAGCATTTCTTCCACTGCATCAGGATGCACAGGGACTTAGGTCTCTACCTTCTCTCCATATATCAGCTTCCTCCAGCCCTCACTCTTCTCCCAAACCCAGTTTAGACTCCATGGTCCACCATTTTAATTACTCTCTCGAGATAGTTCTAGACTCTTGCCCATTAGCACTTTCATATCAGTCATTTGATAAAACTCCAACCCTTGGTGAAATCAACTCCTGGGTTTCTCCACGGCCACATCCTGAGATGAACCCCAGTAGAGAATGAAAAGCACACAACAGGGCAGATCACTGTGGTGGAGAGTACAAGCTCCGTACTCTAATGTATATTCTTTAATAATAGAACCATTATGTCTAGTTGGACACCTTGCTGCCAGGGATAAAAGATTGCATTTTCCAGCTGCTCTTACATGCAGGTGTGATCATATGACTAAGGTCCAGCAAATGAGGGAGAATGTTGAGGGTTGCTGTAGGGAAGCTTAAAGATACAGTTGACTCGGCAGGAAGATCCCCCTTTTTCTGCCTTCTGATGCAGCTCCTGTGGCCATCTTGAACCATGAAGTAGGTGACTTTAAGGATGGAAGCCACAAGCCAAGACGCTGAAGCAAAAAGTAGTAGTTTGGATCCCTGATGTAATTATACACCACCTGTACCTTCATAATTCTTTTATGTGAAAGAGAAATAAACTTTGAACTTATTTAACCCACTATTAGTTTGCTTTTGTTTTCTGTTATATGCAGTGGAACTCAATCCTAATAAATATAATCACCAACCTTGGCAGGGCTTGAAGTACTACCTAACAATCCTACCTCCTTTTTCTGGTCAGTTCATTCTTGTGTTCTCCTCTGTGGCTGTATCAAACCTTCACCACTCTCCTCAAATAGCTAACTTTCCACTTCCTACTTTACAGTCAGCAGATAACCTGGTTTTCTGCTTCACTAGTAAAATGGAAGCCATTAGATTGGGACTCCCCCCAATGCCTGCCACAAACTTCCCTGCCTTCCTTCACTCCCTCACTGCCTCTCCTCTTGTCACCACAGAGATTGTATCCCTCTCCATCTGGGACAAAGCTGTTCACCTGGGGTCTGGATCCCATCTTTTCAGAAGTCTTAGTCTCTCAATTATGGTAGAGGCCATAGAAAGAGATCTTTATGTGCAGATATGCCCCATAGACATGTTTTATTTGGCCCACATAGGTTTTTAAAATTTTTATTTTTATTGTACTTAAATTAAGGAATAATTTTCATATGGGTAAAATCCACTAAAAATAGTGTACAATTCTGGAAGTTTTCATGAACATACACATTTGTGTGTATGCTACTACCACAATCAAGAACAACTGCATCACCCCCAAAACTCCCCTGTGCCTGAGCCAACATTTAGAAGGAACCTGCACTCTCCAATCTCTTGCAGTCCCTGCCACTCTGTTTCTTTTTTAAATATATTTTTATTTTTACAGACAGGGGCTTGCTTTATCACCCAGTGGTGTGATGATATCTCACTCCAGCCTCGAACTCCTGGGACTCAAGTGATCCTCCTGCCGTCTCCTCCTGAGTAGCTGGGACTACAGGCTAGTGTCACCCTGCCCAGCTGATTTTTTAAAATTTTGTGTAGAGATGGGGTCTTGCTATGCTGCCCAGGCTCCTGGCTTCAAGCAATCCTCCCGCCTCAGCCTCCCAATACTCTGTGTTTCTTGCATCCCACTACCTCGCTCATTTAGGTTATCTGCCTGTTCCCTTGGGCATTTGAGTTTGAGGTCCCTGGATTTTCTTTCTCTTTCCAGTATCTTTTAATCAGTCCTTTCCTACTCATTCTTTCCTGTCAACACTTAATCATGCTTAATTCTCAGACATTAGGGAAAAGTCTCTCCTTTGACTTCTGCAGGTACTATCCTTCCCTCACAACCAAATCCCTTGAAAGAGTTGTTATTTGGGGACACTCTTGGTCAAATTCCTTCTTATAGGCCCTGAAGTTCTCCTGATGCTCACCATATAGGTAAGAAGTTTTCTCTATTTCTTTGGGGGAAAAAACAAAATAAATAAATAAAAGCACATCATACCAAGATCTGCCGCATCTTTCTCAGATGGTAATTTTCTTATGTTGCCACAAATGGAACATGTAATGCTTCAGAATTTTGGTAAGAAAGTTCTCTCCAAATCATGCCAACTTGCTCTTTTAAGTTAGAATTTTAAAATAGTGCAAGACCTGTCCAATGAGATGGTCTCCAGTGAGGGAATGGGGTTTAAATCCAATGTTACGGCTACACATCATATCATCGTCTCTTTGAAGGAATTGCCAAGGTATGAGAAACTCTGTGGGTCTTTTCTCCCATAAAGTGAGGGATCCAGACCCACGCAGACATTTGGAAAAGAAAAGAAGGAGAAAAAAAACAACAACCCTGAAACCTCATTCACAGAGGGTTGAAACAAAGATGGGCAATATTTAAACATTATTGAATATTTTAGTAGAAAATAAAGGGACAATAAAACGATTCCCTGCAACTGGCCTCTGCCTCTTGATATCCTGAAACTCTTCCTTTCCTGGTAATTTTTAAAAGAAGGAAAATGAAGCCCGGCAAAGGGAAAGGAAGTCAATCCTCAACTTTGCCTAAATTCACTGTCTCTTTCCTCCTCTCCAAAGCACTCCTCAACTCTGTCCGATATCTTTTCCTATCCTGCCATCACGCCATCAAAATCTCTCTCACTAAGGCACCAATAGTCTCAAACCACAAGCTGATGAATACTTATCAGACTTTGTGTTATTTGGTTGCTTGGCAGCACTTTATACCGATAAGCTCCCTGTTTCTTGAAACACTAGCTTTCTTTGGCTTCTTGGGACAATCTACCCCTTTCCGCCTACCTCTCTGGCCGCTGTTCAGCCTCCGTTGCCTACTTACCCTCCTCTACCCAACCTTTAAATGCTGGAGTTTCTAAAGGATCCGTTCCAGGTTCTCTTCTCTTCTCACTCTGTAACCCCTCCCCTGGTGCCCTCTCCCAAACCCTTGGCTCCCAAGACTATTTGTCTCTAACTCAGACCTTTCCTCTAAGCTCCAGATCCACCTGTTCAGCAGCCTAATCAACCTCTCTGCTGTGTGTCTGATGTGCCTCTCAAACTCAACCACTCGTCCTGAACCTGGCCCATGATCTGTCTCCCCTATTCCTCAAACGTGGTCCTCACCCAGTGTTTCCTATTTCAGAGGAAAGCATCACCCAGAGCATGGAGCTGGGAACCTGAGACTCATGACATCTTTTTCTTCCTCACTCCACATATTCAATTAATCACTACAGCCTGTTCATCTTACCTTCTGATGCCTCTAGAATCTTCCACTGAGAACACTTCTAATGGCGCTACCCTGCCCCAGGTCTCCCTTATTTCTTACTGGATACTGCAGAAATCTCCTAACAGTCTTCCCTATCTACAGGAATAATGAGAATATTTGGCCAGAAAAGCTCATGGGGTTGTTGGTAGCAGAATTAGGCATTAACCTCTACCTCAGGTTTTAGGTAGAGAAGCTGGGCAAAACTCCTCTCTTATTCTTCCTCCATCGTTTTTAAGGGGCAGAAGAGCATGCTAGAAAAAAAAAGGGATTGGGGGATCAACCATGGCTACCCTCCGTGGATTCTGTGTTCTTTACTTTTTTAAAAAAGAGAGAGCATCGCCATGCTGCCCTTGCTACAGTGTGCAGTTGCTAGTCATAGGCGCAATCACAGCTCACTGCAGCCTCCAACTCCTGGGCTCAAGAGATCCTCCTGCCTCAGCCTTCCGAGTAGCTGGGAATACAGGTGCTTGCCACCGTGTGTGGCCACCTTGAGAATTTAGTTATTAAAACAAATGTGATGGTCCTGGGAGTTCCAGGCTGAGGTCAGATGGGCAGGTGAGGACGAGTGTGGCTCACCACCAGGAAGGGGCTTTCTTGATAGGAACTCATGACTCAATAGCAGGGGTTTGGGAGCTGATCCTAGGCACAGGATGTGGCTGAACTCATCGACCCCTCCTGCCTCACCCTCCTGGCTATATAACTGAAGGCCTCTGTAATCCTCCCAAGCTTATGGAGTTGGTCAAGAATATCTAGCCTGGCAGAGCTGGTCAACCCATCCTTGAAGAGTGCAACTGAGTTTTCCTTCTCCAAGCAGGTGCCAATTGGTACAAAAGCAGAAACCAATTTGTGGACAAAAGTAAGCAACCCTGGAGGATTCCCTGGGACTTCTGGGGAGGAGACCCCAGGAAATACTCAACTTGCAGCCAATTTCATAGGGGAAGGATTGATGATGTTGTAATTCAGATATCCTGGAAAATTGGCTTTATTTTGTAGATGGCTTAGCCTATTCATGCGTCATCTGAGTGACACATAGAAAACAGGGAAGACAAATTATACAAATGACTATTTAGAGTCTGATGAGTGCTGTAGAGGAGAATTGTACCGTTGGAAGAGAGTAAACGTGGCCACCTCAGCTACTAGGGAAAGCTATGAGGAAGTGACATCTCAGCTGAGTCTGATAAGAGGGTAGAAAGAATGGCCAGGAAAGGAAATGCCTTGGGGAAAGATTTTAATTTGGGAATTTTGTAATTGGGCAAACAAACAAAAGATCATCAGCAAGCTAGTGAGAGGGAGTTACAGGTGATGTGGCCAGAGATGTTGTAAGGGTAAAATAAGATGGTAGAACCTGTGGACCACATTAAGATTTTAGACTCTGGAGCAATGTAAGCTGTCAATGAGTTTTAAGTAAGGGTATGACCTAATCAATTTACATTGGATATGATGTCATCAGTTCCCCGGAAATAATCAGGCCAGGAGAACTGACAATGAATGAGAATAAGGCCGGACTCTGTGAATGTCTTCTTGGGCAGCTTAGCAGCAAGTCTTGACATATGTTCTTTCACTCAACATGAATCTCACCTTCTGAAGGATCATAAATATTATCATTATCACCAATGAAAGTGGCTAATGTTTGTATATCATTTTAAGGCTTCTACAAACATTATCTATTTGATTCTCAAAGCAACCTTGTGAAGTAGGCATTACTATCAGCCCCATTTTACATGGGAAGAAAGTGTGACTTAGCAAGAATAACTTGCTTCAGATCAAACAAGTATTAAAGTCCAAAGGGTCAGAACAGAGTCCCGAACCAGGTTCTCTTAACTTAGAAACCTGTGCTCTGTCCATTTGGCTGCACGGCCTTCAAATAATAGGTTCTAAACAACTAATGAAGTTTTGTGATGTTTGTAAGGATGAGTAAAAAATAACATGAATGGGGGGGTGGAGTTCGTGAGTTCAATTTTGAACATGACGAATTTGAAGCGACTGCAGGATCTTTAAGTGGAGAAGCCAGTAGACACATACAGGGGTGTGGTGCCAGGAGAGGATTACAGTGTGTCTGCATTTACTTTAGAGTTAAAGGTCCTCAGAGAATGCTGTCTAGTTGTGGAACAAATCGAGTGGATTAATTCACCTACCAGAGCTTGGTCTATAATCAACACAGAGATGATTCTATAGAAGAAGGCCCTTTTTGTTCTGGAAACTAAAATTAAAACTTGACTGTATTAGGCATTGCTCTTACAGGGAAAATTTATAGAGCACATTGAGTATAATAAGAACAATTAAAGAATGTGATTTGTAATGCCAGGACAGGTATTGATCGTAAGCAATTGATCATAACTTAATTAAAAAATTAGCTGACCAATAGCTAAAGTGCCAGGTAGGGAAGACAATAATGGTTAAGAAGCCAATAGAGGGTAGTGGTATGAAAAAAATCTAAGGGGTCATAAAAAGCTCAATTTGATCAGTGATGTTTAGGTTTTAAAACCAATCACCCACAGCTATAAAATTCTAATATCTAAAAGCAGTATAGGACAAATAGCACTGATTTTGCAAGTCTGAAACTCTCAAGCCTCTGACTCTTTCTTTTTCTCCCCATTGAACACAGTTGCTTTATAAAATGAGTTTTGGTAGCTGCAGGCAATCTTGTGACAGTTTCAGAAGCCCTGGCTGTCCCACCGTCCCTGCTTTGCTCACGCTGTGCCTTAGGCCTGGAATGCCTTTCTCACTCCATCCCTCATCCTTCAGGGGCACATCACAGATCACAAGGCCTTTCTGGTGCTTCTCCCTGGAGGAGCAAACTGAATGAAGAAGGAATGAAAGCAGCAGTGGAGATTCAGTCAGTCAGTCTTATAATGGGGGCCTTAGGATTGATCAAATGGAATTTCTCCAGTTAACCTGGATGATACCAATAATATTGTGGCTACTTTTATTTTGACATGGAGAAAACTCTCCTCCCATCTAAGCCCCCAAATAAAAATTGAGGGTTGAAATAAATAAATAATATTTGAGATGTAAATGCTTATTTTCACAAGGCAAAAGTCGTGACATTGTCAAACCTATATTTTCAAATAGGATGGCAAATTGTTTTATATGGAAATTCTCACTTTAAAGAAATACTGTCTTCAAGACACAGTATGATTGCAGCTATGGGAAAAAAATCCCACTAGTGTGCAGACAAAATAACAGGAAGGAAATTTACCAAAATGCACACCCTTCTGTACCATTAAAAAAAAACTACATTCAAAGTATTTTTAATATGATTAGGAATTGTATTATAAAAAAGTTGTTTTAAATAATTTTGCATTTCTCAAAACAGCATATATGTCTACTACAAGAGATTCTTGGCACCAATAACCAGTTATTTTTCTGAGCCGAAGTACAGTAACTTTGGCAAAATAAGGCTCACAGGGTGCTCAGTAAACACTTGTTAACGAGTGAATTTAATGTGTCAACTGAGGACCATGTCCCAAATATACTGAACACATTAAAAAAGGCAGAGGATGTGACAGTAAGTTTTGGTCACATCCTAGGTGTATGAATTTGCGATGAATCACACAAACTAACTCAGGGAATGAGGCATTTCTTACATACCTTTGACAGTGATCAGTAAATGTTTAAGTAGCTCTAAGTTTTCTCTGCAGCACTTATTCTTTGACCAAACTGAATTCCTCCTCCAGGAGTGCTGAATGGGTACTTCTGCCTCTCTCTTTAAATTGTGAATCTGGTAAACACATATACACACGTCCATATCTCCTGCCACGATCTTCCTACTCCTTTTCCCACTTTAAAAAAATGGGGTTTTCTCCTCTCTGATTAAAAACATCCTACTGCAGAATTTTTAAAAAATTCAGTAAAATATAAAAAAGGAAATAACAATCATTTACAATGTCACCAATCTTAGATAGCCACAGTTTGTTACACTTTCTTCCATCTTTTTAAAATGGGTCTATCTGTATAAATAACATTTTTAATACCATTGAGATAAACTACACTGGTTTTTAAAAAAAAAAATTTTTTTTTTCTTTGGAGACAGAGTCTTGCTCCATTGCCCAGGGTAGAGTGCAGTGTCGTCATCATAGTTCACAGCAACCTCAAACTCTTGTACTCAAGCTATCCTCCTATCTCATCTTCCCAAGTATCTGGGATTATAGGCGCATGCCACCACACTTGGCTAGTTTTTCTATTTTTGTTAGAAACATGGTCTCACTCTTGCTCAGGCCGATCTCAAACTCATGGCCTCAGATGATCTTCTCTCCTTGGCCTTCTAAAGTGCTAGGATTGCCAGTGTGAGGCGCTGCGCCCAGCCTACACTGGTTTTTAAATTTTTATTTTGTCTTATTTTTAATTGACATGTAATATTGTGCATATTTATGGGTACAGAGTGATATTTCAATACATGCATACATGTGTAATGATCAAATCAGGATAATCGGCATCATCTCAAACATTTATCATTTCTTTGTGTTGGGACTATTCAAAATCTTCTATTCTAGTTATTTGAAAGTATACAATAAATTATCGTTAAGTCTAGTCACCCTATGGCTCTATAGAACACTAGAAGTCATTGCTCCTACCTAGCTATAATTTTGTATCCCGTAACCAACGTCTCCCCATCTTCACTCCTGCCAACCTTTTCCAGCCTCTAGTAACCACAATTCTACTCTTTACTTCTAGGAGCTCAACTTTTTTAGCTCCGACATATGAGTGAGAACAGCTGTATCATTTTCGTATCCTATTTCCTCCCTGCAGTTAACACCATACCGTGGGTTCCCCTTGTCACTGGAAAATTTGTAAATTTCCATTTTTAATCGGTAGCATTATAATTCACCATTCCAAATATGCCTTGTTTTCCTTCAAGACGCAATGCTCTCTGGGTCCTAATGGGCTGTGCAAACCTGTTTTCATGACTATTTTTCTACAACCTTCCCCAGGGCAGCTCTGTTCCTTCCTCTTCCCAGTCTCAACACGAACACTGTCAGTGGATGCCCAGACCGGGCTGGCTTAGATTGAACTAGGTCCCAAGCCTTGACAGAGGTACAAAGGGACAGATTCAAACAAAGCTTTGCCTCCCACATCACTCGGGAGTCTTCTCAGCTTAAAAAGGAGGCCACAGAAACAAATCCCTCAGCAAATTTTTTAAAGGCTTAAGCCAGAAGCTCCTTTCCTTAAGCTAAGATGCACCCGGAACAAGGGGAAATTTAAGAGGAGTGGGGGGAGGAGTAGGAAATGGCAGCCCCACCCAACTCAGGGATGGAAGGGAAGGTTCTAGTAGGATGACTGTAAATGCTCAGAGAGGCAATTAGATCTAGAATCTTAATGCTGACTAGTTGAAGGGCCTTGGCTGACAGGAGAAGGAGGGAGATGGATCAGGGTGAGTACTGGGAATTTATTCAACTGTTCTGAGGTGCTAAGTCAAGAGAGGGGAGAAGTTTGGAGAGATTAGAGGGTGAACAGAATAGACAGGAGAGCCTAAACTGATGGTTGCTGGTCGATTGTGTAATCTGGCTCCTTCCTCTCATTTCTCCACCTTCTCTTGGACCTTGGGGCAGAAATCATGCAGCCATTCATTTTCTTTCCTGAAGCCGTGAACAATCTTTTCTTTAAAATCCTGGGGCTGGAATTGCTTTGAGAAGTCAGGGGAGGCCCACACCCCAGGTGCTCTTGGGTGCTTGGGAGGCATTTCTGTGGCTAACTCTGGAGCTGTGGGAGCTCACCTCTCAGCTCCTAGACCTTTCTCTTACCCAGCTTCTCCTCCAGCTCCCAGCTCCCAATTGGGAGTTGCAGCTCCTGTCTCTGAGCATAGGTCCCTTTTTTGACTGCCCTAGAGCCCCTGCCGCTCCTGCTGGGAGTGAGGAAACAGGCTTCCACAGGCTGGGACACCAGGCTGACTTGGGGATTGCTGGAAAAGGGCACTAAACATGGATCATCCATTTCTTAAAATGATATTCTAAATCATATATCATAGAAGCTATTAGAAATTAGAGATGTGACTGGTTTTTTAGTATCAGCCAGAGTATAACAGAGAAGCCTCAAGAAGTTTGTGTGCTAGATTCCAGGGTATTTTTGTGGTAGATTCAAGGCTATCTTTTTTCCCTCGGTTATCCTTACCTAGAGTAAACCTAAAATGTTACATGATATTTTAAAATAGTACGCTTTAATTAAACAAGTAATACACAAAAACGTATGCTTGTTGTAAACAGAAAAAATTCATTCAGTAGAATTAAAAAAGTCCAAGTTCCCCTTTGCATACACAGATACTCACAACTCTGCTCCTTCCCGAGAAGAAACACCATTTACAATTTGATCAACTGCTTCCAAATAATACTAGAGTATACAAAACCATTTGTTTTACACAAATGAGATTACATAATACATATTATTTGATGACTTGCTTTTTAAAAAAACTTAACCATATATCTTAGAGATCTTTCTGCATCACTGAATATTGATTTATCAAAAATTTGTAGTATCTATAGTTTTCCATTCTGGGAATATAAGCACAATTTATTTAATAAATTTATTAATTTATTTAGTTTGTTACTATCCCTTATTTATGGATATTTTGATTGTTTCTAATATTTTTCTCTTATAAACAATGCTGCAATGGATATCTCTGTTGATATAAATTTGTATACATGTGTAAATATTTTTATATGAATGATTTCTAAAAGAACAACTGTTGGATCAAAGGCAATATCTGCTTTAGGTTTTAATAAATATTAATTGATTTCCTCTAAAAAGTCTGTATGAATTTACACTCTCACCATCTCACCATTAGTATATGAGACAGCCCATTTTCACATATGCTCAACAAAATAGATTATTGTTATTCTTTTAAATATTTTTGAATGGATCAAAGATGGATTTCATTGTAGTTTTAGTTTGCATTTCCATGATTATAGCAAGACTTCTTCATATTTATAGCAAATTTTATATATTAGGAATATTAAACCTTTCTTACATATGAAGCAAAAGATCTAACGATTTAACCTATGCAAGCAACCTGGGAATACTTTTCTCCTGCCAGCAACTATTTGAATTGCTGGGTATTGTGTGTAAACTATCAAATAATATAGTTAATCATGTAGTCACCATCAAATGAAACAATGTTTCGAGGAAACAAAATAGCAGTAAGTGATTAACTAAATAATAACTCAGAGTCTAAGAAATTGCAGAGTAAGAAGACAGATCAGGTGGGTCCTGTAGCTGGTTCTGTCCTGACCTGCTGAGCCACCTTAGGGCTTTCACCCTCTTAGTCATCTTAGGATGAGGAGGTTGAGTTGGAGCTGTGGTTTTCCTTGCGTTCTTTGGACCCCTAGGGCTCTACAGAGAAGCCTGGGGGTAGGCAGAACCCCTGCCTCATTCTTCCACCAGAGCAGCTCCTCTTAAGTTTGTTTATTATGCTGTGATTTGAAGAAAGCATAATATTCACTGACTTGGGGAAAAAACCTGGAAAACCTCCAGACCAGCACCACCAGCCAGAGGTTAAGAGCTGGGTTCTAGAGTCAAACTGCCTAGGTTTAAATGCCAATTTTGCCACTTACTAGCTAGGTGACACTGGGCAAGTTACTTAACCTCAGTGATCATCTTTCTACACATCTGGAACATGGGGTTGATAAAATCTCATTATGTAGTTACAGGGATTGAAGGAGATAATGTATATAAAGCCAGGAGCTTAATAACAGTTAGTACATATTAGCTAGATATAAAAACTCTTGTTGCAGGTGCTAAGATATTCCCATGTTCTGAAATGCTTGGGGAGGATTTCATGGAGGAGGTGGATGCTGAGTTTTGCTTGAAGAACAGGTACAGTGGAGACACAAAGAGATTGAGGAAGGGGCAGGGGCCATCCAGAGGTGGAGCTGGGCATGATCTATTTGAAGGCCACCATAAAAGTGACACAGAGTTTATGGGCTATTCGGAGATAAGATTGGATGGATATGCTGGCTATGCCTGAATATGGATATGAATAATGCTTGGCTAGGCATTATGGGCTATTGAGAGATAAGATTGGATGGATATGTTGCGACCACACTTTGAATGCTTGGCTAAGGAATTTGGACTTGAATTTTTAAGTAAGAAGACATTTTTATTCTTACATGCTTAAAGAGGCACAGAATACTGCAGTTAATTTCATTTTACAGGAATCTCTTCATATGTTCTCACACAGATTGTACCTTTTCACATTTTTTAAAAGAGAAGAAATGAAAAAGAATGAAATATTTGTGAAAGTCCCCAAACCAACAGCAATAACGAGAAGTGGAAAAAGAAAAGAAGCTGGAATAAATGCAGGAACAAAGGCAGGAAAAGGGAGGGAGCTGAGTCCATCTGGCATTTGGCAGCAGGTGCCAATCCTCTCTGTCTGCAGCTGGGGACTATCTCACCCTTTGCTGTCTCCACCTGGTGTTTTCCACCCCTCGCCCGCCCCCCGCCCGACTGCCTAAGACCTTATGGCAGACCTCACTCCTTTAACTTACCCTGTCTGCATCCACACTAGCTGACGCCTTAGGAAGCCCAGCAATTCAAGCAATTTCAACAAGTAAAATTTATTAGCTCGTCACATGCCCAGGGATGCTGGTCCCTTGCACAAGTAGGTGGTCCCTTTTTTCCTGTTACCAACACCTGTGTTTATGTCCTCATCTCCTCGTTAGCCTTTGGCCCAGATCATTTGGACAGAGCTTCCACTGCCCTTCCCACCCTTGTCTTTTTTCCCTGCGGTCTGGGCTAAATACCACAGCCAGATTAATCCTGAAGTACAGCTTTGATCCTGCCACTCCTGCTCAAAAACCTGCCTTTAATCAAATTAACATTTTCCCCCAAATACAAAAAGAACACACGATCAAAGCAAAAGCTTGGAAAACACCAAAAAACTTAAAAATTTCCCCTAATTTCGCCACCTAAAGATAATCTGTAGGCCGGGCGCGGTGGCTCACGCCTGTAATCCTAGCTCTCTGGGAGGCTGAGGTGGGCGGATCGTTCTGAGCTCGGGAGTTCGAGACCAGCCTGAGCAAGAGCGAGACCTCATCTCTACCAAAAATAGAAAGAAATTAATTGGACA